>JBAMYA010000020.1:2503350-2548141 GCA_037176975.1 Arrhamphus sclerolepis
GTTGTTCTGTAAATCCAACACCAACTGCTAGCGGTTTGTTTTTCTGCAGCGCTGCAGCCAGCAGCTCTGAGCTTCCTTTAGTTTACTTCCTGTAAACATCTCAGACAGCAACGGAGCAAACAAGGTATAATTACGTTTGCAGAGAGGTTCACATCGGGCTACAGCGTAGGGTTAAGGTTACGTATGTCGTTTATGTTGGTTCGTGTTTCCTTTCACTTATTTTAAAGTCATGTTATGTAATCTTTCATCAGAGAGAAAATCCTGGTTTGAGGTGCTGAGCCGCGTCATGGTGAAGGTTGCTTCATTTGCGTGCACTTAGATGGTGAAAGAATAATTTCTTTTTAGTTGGAGCTGTTGCCTGAGAACGTTCACAGGTTGGTTCATCCACGTCTGCAGGTGACACAGTCATGATTGTGTCTGAAAGAAGCGTTCACTGATCCAGTTCATGAACGAAATGATGCTGGAGGTGGCGTCCTCCTCTGTGCCTCTGATCGGAAAGTTAATGTCCAAATGTTCTGTCGGTCGACGGGATGTGGTCGTGTTCTTCGGGGTGCAGCCTCAGAGCTGGTCCAGGAGCCTGCAGGTCTGAGGAGGAAATGGTGCAGCCTGAGGTCCTCCTGAAAACAGACATTTACTGTGAACACGATACTCACAACAGCCGCCTGAGCCGTCCACTCATCCCGTCGGCCAGGCAGGAATCCCAGGAATGTGCACGTGTGTTCACGTCTCTGTCCTGGTGTCCCACATCCACACATCTGCTGCCATCTGCCAACACCTCTGGAGTTGGAGCTGGATGAGAGAGAGGGAGACCTTTTATTCCCCCCCTCAACCTCCTGAGCTGAAAAAGACAAAAACAAACACTTGAAACCTCCACAAGTCCACGGTTTGATGTCGGGGGGGTTCATAACATCCAGAACTGATCGATGCAGTCAATCAATGCAGTCCGTGTAGCCGTGGAGACGTAATAAAATCAGAGGCAGAACTTTAGTTGTCTGGATGCACTCGCTCCCTAAATATAGGAGGATAAAACTCCTCTTTACGAGCCTTTTTCTCTCCTTTCACAGGAGATTTCTGCTGGATGGACGACTACATTAGTTACTCCTGATGCCTCAGATCTTTTCCTCATTATTATCATTAATACCATCATTCGTATTATCATCATGAATAATAATGATAATAGTAATGCTGGTGGTTTGGTTGGTTGTGCTTCTGTATCTGCTCCATTTGTCCATAACGGTTCATAAATATGTAGAAAAATGCTGTCAGTCAGAAAATTTAAATTTACACTCGCTGAGAGTTTAAAAGTCGTTTTGAACTAAAAGGATCTCTGGATCTGCATTCGCACATGAATTATTGAGCTTTTATGTTGATCTACAGACGTGTGAAAATAGTTTAAGTTGAAGTACTTTTAGATCAGAGTCTGATGCGTCACGAAATCAAAACCCAGAAATGAAAATCTGTAACCGAGAGTTTGACCGTCTTTCTCAGTTCCGTCTTTTCTTTTTGTGGTTGTAATTCTAAAATCAGTGTCAAATCAGTGCCATGTCAATCAACAGCAGAGGAGGCGGGACATAGCTGAGATCTAGCAGCTGATTGGCTGCTGAATAACCTGATAATCTGAGTCTAATTCATCATCTCTTTCATCTGTTATTATCTTATTGTTTTCATATTCTGAAACGTCCCCAGCAGGGCCGTGATGAACCCTTTAGTAGTCAGGATCATTTCCTTCCATGACTGATGCTGGGAGGGGCTGTCTGCTGAGGACTGGTCCCATTATGAGTGCTTCTGGACGGGGAAGGACTCACTGCAGCCCCCTGCTGGTAGAGAAGAGTAATGACTGAGTTGTTTCTGAGCATGTCTCATCCGGACCGAATGATGTGATCTCAGATCCGTGTCATAGTCAGTAGAACGTTTCACCTCAAATATGATCAATGAGCCTTTTTAGTTTGGTTTCTTCTCTGAAAACTACACGAGCTGGGAACAGGACTCGGTCTAAGAAGGCAAAGACTAAAGTGGAATAAACGACATGGCAACATGCCGTTGGGTCTAAGTTCTGGATGTCAGGTTTGATTAAATTCTCCTGCGTCTACGGGTTGGAGGGCCTCGGATTTAATGGTAGAGAAAAGCGCTGCAGGGTGAAATGTTGAATTACAGGTGGAAACACAAAGGTCCAGTCTCAGATCAGCGTTCCTAACTGACCGTCTGCAGTTACTGAGGAGCAGGAACGTGTCCTGGCAACAAATACTCGAGTTCAAACGCCATCTTTGAAAAGATCAACAGGTTTGTGAGAGTCCAGCTCTGACAGGAACACAAACGAGAAAAACTTCACATATGTAGACGGTCTCAGATTCCTACGCAGACGTCTGCTGTAGCGTCTGCTGTGTGTGTGTGTGAGTGTGAGTGAGAGAGAGACGCTGAGTCCACACCTCCTGCTTTCTCTGCAGTGTGGGGATTTCCTTTTTCACTCCAGTCACATGACTGCAGAGAAGGGTGTGGTCTCCTGCATTCCAGACCTCTTTCTACCATTCACTCTTTAAATATGTGACGAGCTGCAACACACACACACACACACTATATTTTTGCAGCTTAATCCCATGCTCTCAGTGTTGGCTGTTTTGGTTTGTCCTGGGTGTGGAAATGTCATAGTGGCGTGTGTGTGTGTGTGTGTGTGCGTGTGTGTGTGTGGTGCAGCAACAAGAAGGAAAGTTCCTTTTTGTGTTCAGGGTGTGACCTGCGTGGAGTTTGCATAGGGGAATTGTTTGCATTTGTGTGCATTTGTGTGTGGAGGGGAGGTGGTGCAGGCTGCTCCTTTAGTATGCAGAGCAGGTGTGTCTGCAGAGGCAGAGATGGAGGGAGGAGGAGGAGGAGGAGGAGGTGGAGGATAACCGGCTCTGAATAGAGGGATGGCCTGATGGCAAACAACGGCAAGAGAAGAGATGAATCAAACTGGTTTATGACCTGTTACCGTGTGTGTGTGAAGGCTGGCTGGTATTCTGACTGCTTGGCCTCAATGATGATCACAGTTTGTTTTTCCTTGTTTTGTTTTTTTTTAATTCTCCACGAAGCGGACAGGTGGCACCCAGTCATTGACAAAGTTCTGCAGTGATTAAAAAGGAGTTAAATAATCGTTGGCTGATGCAGGGTGGAGCTTCTCAGCCTGTTATCAGGGCGTTAAATGATTGGTCTGCTTCAGGGAAACTGCTTCAAAGTCGTTTCATGGAAAGGAATATTTGTTTCTGCTGTTGACGAAAGAAAAGAAAAACACGTCCGCGTCCAGCTGGTACAGGAGAAACCAATGAAAAGCGGTGGTCTGTGGAGGGCGCCGTCTCCGTGCAGAAGAAGAAGAACTTTTTAACGTCTGCGTTTGGAAGAACACTGATGTAAAGACACAAACCTCCATATGCTTCATGGAGCTTTTTCATAATTAAAACACTGAACGTCCTTGAGCTGTGAACTTGTTGAACTTGACTTTCTGCAGATCAGAGCTGTTAGAATCGCCGTTTTTGACACCGCGTGTTTATAAAGTAGATCTAAAATCTGAGCAGAGTGTTTATTGTCAGGATGCAGCCCTCCTCGCTTTTCCTTCCTCGCTTCTGGAAGCACAAGTTGAAGACTGGCTTACAACCAAGCCTGCATATTATTAATTTATTTATTTACAGTTCCCTCCCTCACTTCAGCTGTGCCTGACCGTGAGCCAGGTACAACAGCAAACCCGCGTCGTTGTGGTTTTACACGTAAATACATCAGAGGTGGAAACGCAGACGCGTTAAAATCAGCAGGATTTCAGTCTTTGTCTGACAACAGAAACAAGGGAAACTGGGAAACTGCAGGATGATGGTGTTAGCATCATGAAAATCCATGTAGGCGCTCCAAATCCTGTGTAGTTTGTTAGTAATTTCGTCAGTATTCCTCTTTTTTAGTATCAACCTACAAGTAATTTAATATCTTTGAAAAGAATAACTAGAATCTTTTTATTTGATCTGGAAAACTAAGGAATTTCCCACAGGGATGAATACTAGTGTATAAAAAAAAAAACTGGAGCAGAAATCAGTGAATAAACAATGCTTTTGTTCTGGAGCCACCAGAGGAGGCGTTGGGAGAGATGGTGGTCATAACAATGGGAACAATGGTTCTGATCCAGTAAGCTAAAGTTCCTGTAGTAAAGCAGCTGACCAGAATGCTGCGTTGGGAATCGCCACCGTGCAGTTGCGGAGGTTGGCATCAAAAACCACGTGGAGGTCCGGTTCATGGTCATGGCCGTGGTTTGGTCCAACTGGTTCCAGCTCAGTTTCACTGGGGGGCATTTCTGAAAGCGTTGGCATGAAACCGTTTCATCTTTCCATCTGTTCCGTCTGTAGAGTGCAGCGTGTCTGTGAGATAAACAAATAACTTCAAACCCAATAATAATAAAAAAAGCGGAGAAAAGTTTATTTAAGCTGTTTTTTTTTGTTTTGTTTTTTTTACAGATGTACACACACAAGCTCATTGTTCGTCACGCGTTATTTAATCTGAGTCCCTGGCGACGTGGCAGCTGCAGCCTAATTTAATCTGGATAACAGATGAGATGGACAATGAACAGAAACACGGATGCTCTGCTCGTCTTATGTCACTCAGATGCTCTATAGAGTCGGCTGAATGCATGACCTCACTTCCTGTCTGGTGCTGATTTAGTCTGCAGCTGAACTTTGTCATTGTTTTAGTTTAGTTTTCACTTGATCCACATGACTGCTGATGAAAAGCTCCGTTAGAGCAAATAATAATACAACACACGTTCAGAACCTGAGATCTTGATCTTTTACATATTTCTACTGAGGATAGATTTAATAAAAGTATCTATGAAAACATGCAGTCTGAAAGTAATGACAGAATAATTATAATTAAAGCCATATATTATATAAATATAGTTGTTTTTTTTATAATCACAACCTTTACCATTAAAATTGAGACTTTTGTTTTAAAAGCTTTTTTTTTTTTAATCACAGAAAAGTTGCAAATTTTGAAAGATCAAGACTTTCATTATAAAATCAAAAATCTCTCAAAATTCTAAAAAACAATTTCTTAAAATTACTTTTTGTTGTTGGAAAATATCAACTTTTGCAACATTTTGACATAAAACTATGCAAATAATGTAAAATTGCAAAGGAATTTTTGTTTTAAAACAAAAAAAAAAAATCCAGAATTTTTATTCATTTTACAAAATTCACAAGTTTAGACAAAAAAGAGCATTTTTTTAGTTGTAAAATCCAGACTTTCTGATGTCAGGAAAGAATCATGGGACGCTCTCGCATGCGAAGATGAGATGAGTTAAAGGAAGATATCCGAATATGACTATATCTGTCTAACGTTGGCTGTAACCAGCTGTGTTACCATGGTTACGCTTTGCATCCCTCTGAATATGTCCCCTTGTTCTCAGCTGTGATTGGTTGTAGCTCTAACCACCTGTGTCCAGAGACAGTTTTAGAAGCAACGGCTGGTCCTCCTGGATGAGGAGGTTCTACGGCTGGTTTTCAGACCCTACATCTGTCCAGATGTGGCTCTGATCTATCAGACCATTGCCAGTTGTTTTTATGAAGGGAAACAAACAAACAAAAAGATGGCTCATTAATCAAAACGGTAATCTGTTGAGTTAATGGTGATATTGATGAGAGGCCTTGTCCCAGTCTGGACTGATGTTGGATCAGCTCATGGACGTTGACCCTGGAAGCTCTAGTCAGATCTGATCTAATCAGTTTGTTGAATTAGAGCTGGTCTCCATGGAGACGCAGAGTGTGATCATCTGGGTGTACCTGCTCCGTCCGGCCACCTGCTGACTCATCCTTCTGCTCAACGCATTTGCGTTTTTTCCAGTTTCAGTCGTTCTTCCGTGCAGATAAGATGCTTTATTTTTCACCAGAACTGCTGCTGTCAGGCCTTCACGAAGCACCTTTCTGCTGGTTTTCTTGTGGTTTCTAGTCCTGGTTTCAGGACTAGTTCACAGCACATCACACAGATCCAGTGAAGCATCTTGGGAAGGCAGGACGTCTGGGCAGAGGAATGAGAAGGTGACAGAGCTGCTTTTACTTACTGGGGTTATCAGGTTTAAGTTGTTTTTATGCTTTACAACAAAGTAGAAAAGTGAAATGAACTCCCGATTTGACCTAAAGTGTTGAAGCTTCACGTCTCAACATAGACTGCAGACTGGTGGTCCACAGTGGTGTTCTTCAGTCTGCTTTGTTTGTCCAGCGACAAAGATCTGAATGAAAAGCTGAAAAAGAGTTCACGACACAACCATGAAAACCAGAATGCACCCTCTTAAGTGGGGAGTAATTATCTGTCAGAGCTCGTCTGTGCTCACATCGATTTTTTTTTTTTTTTGTGCTTGGAGGGCATTTTTCTTTTTCCTGTATCACACGAGAAAATGAGACAGATGATCTCCATCAGTCACAAGGAGGTTGTAATTCAACAGAAGACACACCAGCTTTAAAATACAGCAGTAAAAGTCGATGTGCGCGGCGTGACAGGTGTGTCGTCCAGGTATAACGACAGGAATGCTCACCTTTGGACTGGAGTGGGCGTGAACCTTAGAGACTGTTGTAGCATGACGTGATCTCGTTATCTGTAATTGCTGATCAGACAAAGAAGAATTCATCTGCTCATGATGATTCAGAGCCAAGCGGCAGCTATCCCACTTCCAGTGGGTTTTGTTGCAGTTCCTACACTGACCACTAGGTGCTGACTCCAAGACAGAGCAAATCTCGGCTGGCCTCCATGTTAGAAGAACCGACTCTGCAGCAGAATTAAATATATTTACATCCTGATATAAAAATATGTTGCTTTGTTCTTTTCATCTGTGGTTACATATGACATCTGTAACAGCTGTCTGGGATTTTCTTTTTTTCTTTTTTTTAACCACACCCGATAAATATGTATTAAGCAAAAAAGCTGGAAAAAAATCAAAACATCAAAAAAAAAAAAAGGAAAAAATGACTTGAAAGGTGCTCTGTACGTGGGTCACATGACCAGATGGTTCATTCATAGTTATTTACAGTCAATAGCCTCCATCTAACCTGGTTTATTGTCTACATAAGGTAACCATCATCACCATGGTTACCATTGAAGGGCTGGTTATACTTTACTCAACCAGCAATGTTGTCAGATTTTCCGTTAGTTCCTGGACTCGGTCATTGAAAAAAAAAATTGTCATAAAATCTTGTTTCACAAAATTTTATTTATTTATTTATTTATTTTTTAAGTGCCAGCACCTAGTGGTCAGTCAAAGAACTGCAACAAAACATGCTTCCTGTTGCTTTTATACTGAAATCCCATTTTATCGATGGTCACCAGAAACCTCGTAAATGATCTCTGCTGATGTCTGTGGTTCGGCCACACATGCATGCTCTTCCTGTCACGCTGGCTTTCTTGTGTCTCGTTGGTGGAAGGTGATTGGCTCAGAGCTGCAGCGCCCTCATTCCTGACCTCTGTGAATCTTTCCTTCAGTTTGATTTGGCGTCTGGCATTTATGTTGCTACACAGACACCCGTCTCTCCATCAGCCGCCGGACTGCTCGTCCTCCCTCTCACCAGAGGAACTTTGGTTGAGCGGTCAGCCGCCGCTTTTGCGTGGTTGAATAAAACTGAAGCATTTCTGATGATTACAGAAGCTTTCGCCAGAACCGCTCAGGCAGAACGTCAGCTTGCTGGGTTTCTTCTCTTGGTTCTTTTTCTGGCCGGAGGGGAAAAAAAGTGTCTGTCTGGAGAAAGTCATGAGTTGCAGATCTATAGATCTGTTTTAAAATGGTTTCACTGGGCTGTTGAGCTTTCAGTTGACTGAAACATGCTGTGGGGAAACCCTGTTTTTACTGGTTGGTTTGCAGATGTTTACTCTGAGTGTCGTCTTTGTGCTGCTGATGTCGTAGACAGATGTGGGAAGAGAAGAAGGTTTTTTTTTCTGAATGATGGTGCTCTTTCCATACTTCAGAAATAAATTGTCAGCAGATGATTCAGAGAGTCTCGGAGGAGCAACGCCAGCTCAGATCACAGTCTGAGAAGAGAGAGGCTCTCTGATTATCCAGATTAGAGACTCTGCTGTTTATGGAAAGAGGAGAATCTGAGGAACGTCTGTCTGATGATGTTTGGTTCCTTTATTCCGTTTCCAGTCTGTATCTGGCCTCTAAACGTCTTCCTGTTTCCGTTTCCCCTGCAGTGTGAAGCCAGCAGACCATGTTTACCCCCCTGTTTCCATGGTGATCGAGAGGAGCATGCCCACCCCCCTCAGGAGTTAACCTCAGAGTTTGTCTCCTCCAGCTGCCCTCAACAAGAACTGCACTACCCACAATTCCTGTGAACTGACAGCACAGCCAACACTTGCTTCAACGAAGACACCCAACGGAGCGGCGCTGCTGTGAAGAGGACCGCCATGGCCAACAACACGGCCGACCACCCTCCGGGGAATTCGGTTGCCGATGGCAACCACGACGGGGACTTTGGGGTGACCATGGAGGAGCTGAGGGGCGTCATGGAGCTGCGAACCGGCGAGGCCGTCACCAAGATCCGGGACAGTTTTGGAGACGTACAGGGCTTGTGTCGCCGCCTGAAGACCTCACCAGTAGAAGGTAAGACCCATCCAGACCGTTTCCAGAAACACAAGCCCTACGACTACGACTCTGACGTCACAATGATTGACAGCATCAAATCAACATGTAGAGAAATGATTTATATCAGAAAAATAATACACAGTTGAAGATGTGAGTCCTTGAGGACTGTCCTGCCACTGCTGCAACTGCAGAGCATCTCCACAGCGTTGCACTGCCATGGTAACGACAGTAGCTCAGAAGGACCTCTCAGGGTTGGAGGTTTCTGCTTCTAGAAAACAGAAGGCGTTTCTGCCAGACGTTGGCGTCCTCCTCAGGGTTCCCCTCTGCTTGTCTACATCGTACTGTTCCATCTGTCATGAAGGACTTCCTAAACCAGACTGTCAACCAGGTCGTGACGACGCTCGAAGCTCTGAAACAAGGCAGCTGGATCTGTTTTCTTTGTTCTTGGAGACGTTCCTCCTTCCATCCAGGAGGCTTTAGAACAAGTCAAGTCCAAATGTATTTATAAAGCATGTTTTAAAACAAGGAGTTGACTAAAGTGGTGTATAATCACACAGGTAAAACCATCAATGTCGACAATAACTATTAAACTGTGAACAATAAACCTGATCCAGTAAAAGACTAAAATATGAATAAAATAAGGAAGACCGTGTTTGTACACTTCACTCAACTGGGACTAAGAGACAATTATTTAAAAAAAAAAAAGTTTTCAAGAGAACTTTAGGATTCTCAAGCGTGTTAGAAGTTCTAACATAAAAAGGGAAATTGTTGGGGGCCGCCACTCAAAATGCTCCATCCCTCCATTTTTCAGTCTAGTCCTGTGACTGATCAGGATCAGCTGGTTGCTCGACCTCAGAGCTCTGACTGGAGCATGAGGCCTTACCAGTTCACACTGCTAAGGTGGTGCCAAGGCTTGGATACACTTAAAAACAAGTAATAAAAGTTTAAACTGGATCCTGAAATAGACAGGGAGCCAGTCGAATGAGGCCAGAGTGGTGCGATCGGATGTTTTCTTTCCTGTCAGAAGGCGAGCTGCCGCATTTGAACAACCTGTAAGCGCCACAGTGACGACTGATCAAGACCGATATATAAGGAGCTAGAATCATCCAGCTAGCAGTTCAGCTCATGAATGTTTCTGTATATAAATCAGCTGCTGCCAGACATCACGTCAGCTCCTGTCAGTCAGTTCTCTGTGTGGATCCAGACCACCGTGACACTAAATATATCAGAACCATGTTGGAGTCACTGATAACTTACGTTGATCATGTTCACATTTTCATATAGACAAATTCATCTTCACTCTGAGCTCTTATAGCAACGTGACTACAGTCACGTAAATCAACTGCAGCAATTATATATATTTTTAAACATATAAAACACACACCTGTCAGTCAGTTCCTGCTGGGGGAAAAAACAAACAAATAAAAAAACCTTTTTACCAGAAACCAGAGAGCATCAACACCTGTACACTCCAGGATGGTCCAGTTCCAGCAGTCTGGTCTGGTTAACTCTGGATCCAGTTCAGCACATAGATCCAAGAGCACTGATCTATCATCAGGCATCATCAGGGGCCATGAAATCCTAAAACTCTCTCCATCCTGATCCATTAATCCACCAGGAGCACCAGTGTAGATGCAACATTACACATAGTCATCAAACTGACTGATACACACTTTTACAATTAAAGCATCAATCACTTCTATCCACCACTGTAGATTATAAATTTGAACGATGAAGAATGATGTATGAACATACTTCTCAGAGTGTTTATGGAATAGGAATGGATCACTGCAGGAACACATCTTTGATACTGCAGGATTGGCTCTTCATGATTACGTGGATCTACAAGTCTGATATGAACTGAAGTTAAATGTCTGAGATGAACGTGGCGTCAATTCACCACTGAACCTTCTGTGTCTCTAAAATGTTTGTGCCTGAGGTCCAAACTTGGAGTAGACGTGCACATGTTCTCCCGTTAGTTATTTTATAGATCCCAATCTTTGTGTGAAAAGTTCAGTCCTTTTTATGCATGTGCATGAAATGAGGACCCTGGTCTTCAGGGTGAACCAGTTTCTGAACTGTTTGTTCTCAAACACTCCTGCCATGAACGGAATGGCATTTCTGCACCTGGTTTTCCCAGTCCAAGTCCCAATTCAAATATCTGCAGCTTTTAAGAGCTCCTTCTCTTTCTCCTCTGATGGCTGTGATGGGTTAAAGATGACTTCAGCAGCTGCTCACCAGTCTGTTTGAACTGGGAAAACCTTTTAGATGGAAGGAGGAATGTCTTGAAGATCCAGACCTCTGAGGGTTGCTCCTCAAACGAATCAGATCATCAGTGGTGCACTAATGAGAAATGTTGCTTCACTGCTGCAGTGCATCATAACCTGCAGACAATAATCCGTGATGAAAATCGTTGCCCCAAATCTGATCTGATTAGTTTTTAATTGATTTTAAATGACGGCTCGTTGCGCCTCCAGGACAAGGCTCTGAGAGGCCTCAGGTTCTCGGTGTCTCGCTCCTTCTTTGGCATTTGCTTTACGACTTTTGCATTCAATCGCCTTTACAAACCAAGCGACTGTTTTACCCGAACGAGACCGGTCCCGGGCAACGCCATCTGCCGCCAGCAGCTCTTTGATGTGTGGTTTTTATTACCAGTCAGCAACGCAGCAGCAGACCAGCGTCCAGTGTCACCGTGGAGACCGTGAATGATGCGGTTTCCTCGTAACTCTTGCTCAGACAAGTTGGTAGAAACACGTCTGTGACAAACTGACACACAAATGAGGAGGTGACAAGTTTGGTAAAAGTGAAGATCAGTCTGGGTTTCAGTCCGAGCTGAGAGGGAGACCAGAAAATGGCCGACATGCTGCCGTTGGCGTCTCCCTCCCTCTCTCATCCTTTGATCCCCTCTGTTTGTCTGAGTGCATATATGTGTGTGTGTTTGTGTGCATGTGTGTGTGTGTGTGTTTGCTCCCATCGGTCAATTCCAGGATTGAAATTAGTTCCAGCCCGTTCCCCTAATGGCTCCATAGATCATTGCTCTGTTCCATTTAGTAATCAGAGGACATTCGTAGTCGCGTCCTCCAAGTAAATTACTCACTTTAATGAAGGAAGTGTAATTATATTTTCACTGCAGATAGTGAGGGAGGGGGAAGCCTCCACGTAACACAAAATCAGCCCGTCGGTGTGTTAAGAGTCTGCGTGTGTCGACTGTCATCTTCAGACTTCTGTTGAAGCGGTGGAAGGTGTCGTAGCCGTTGGTCAGGAGGGATGTCTCAAACCTGATTGGACAAAAAAGGCCTATCAGATGTAACTCCAGAACGATGAGCATCAGTCTGATCTGGATAACAGCATCAAACTACTGTATTGACTCAGGATTTCATCAGATGAGTCGATGCTTTCTGAATGGAGTCGGCGCTGCTGCACTTTAGTGCACTCTCACATTTCCACGACACATGACCACGCTCATTTCTTTCTTCTTTTTTTTTTTTTCTTTTATTTAGACGCTTGTCCCAAAACATGTCTGGCTCCAGTAAATTCCCATTGAGAGAGTCAATATTTGTTCAGCAGCGGGTGCCGTCGCGGTGGCTCCATCCGTCTCGTACATTCATCTCTCCGTGATGGAGGATGAAGAAGAAGTTTATACGTCCGTGAACGAGCTGCAGCGTTTCACTGTGACCAGAAGCTGACATGAACGTCTGTGGCAGCTCCTCCAGAGTTTCAGTGCTGTTCCAGCTCTTAAACTAGAACGTTTCTGGAGAAAAGGCCGTCCATGCGAGTCGATGTGCTGGAGTCGCCACTGACAACGTAAATTATACAGCAAAGAAATGATACGTTTTACAATTATAACCTTTATCAGATGCAAATTTGAAAGTCAGCATTTTACAACAAAAGAATGCAAAATTTGAGACAAAAAGACAATTGATGATTTTACAGCTTTTAGAATGAGCAGTTTTACTACAAAATGCTTCTTGGTTTATTGGGAAAAGATGCATTTTTACAAGACAAAATTCAGATTTTTGGATTGAAAGTCACAATTTTATGATACTGTCGCAATTTTGTTCCAAAACATATTGATTTATACAAATAAAATGTATGAATTTGGAATAAAGAGATGCAACAAAATTCTCTAATTTTATTTTTTATTAATGTAATTTCATAAAGTTTTACAAAAATATAATTTTATGATGAATTATGTGTTTTTTTTATAGATAATTTTAGGGAGATTTTATGACTAGTTTTTTAATGACAAAAAGTTGTAATATTGTAATTTTCTCCCTTTTACTTCAATAATGTTTGATTTTCTGAGAAGAAAAGATGTATTTTATGTAATTTTTTCTAATCAATCTCAGGATTATAATCATAATTAAAGTCTTGGTTTTAGAAGAAATGGCTGCAAACTTTTGAAAGTTGCAATTTTACAATTAAAAGTGGTAATGATTCTAAATTTAGAACATAAAGCCTCAATTTTAGAAAGTCAGAAAGTTGACCTGTTGTCAAGGACGACGGATTCTTTCACTGCTATGAGTTTTCTTCAAAAACACCGTTTACAACGGAGCGACGCCACAAATCCACAAATTTCTGCTGAACGTCGTAGCACACCACCCCTGATGGAGACTACCTGAGCTTTTAGCGTCGTTATAAATCAATAAACGGAGCGATTATGGGGACTGTTAACGAGTGCTTGGTGCCTGAATGAGCCTGTTTCTGTACAGTCGTGTAGGTTGGAGGTTAATGTGTCATCACTCCAGAACCATCTCTCTCAAAACAACTTGCAGGTGCTTTTTAAGTGATGAGTGACAGTCTGATGTAATTCTGGTGTCTGACAAACTGCATTTCCTGTGTTAAAATAAATAAAAAGCCCCTGCAGGCTTTGCCAGTTTAATATAGTTAATGCAGAGCCTCGGCGGCAGCTCCGCTTTATGACTGCTGAGTGGTTCCTGCCCGCCTCCTGTGCACTTTAAAGGTGACGTAAATGTGAAGGAGAAGCTGAAGCTCAGATGAGCTTCGTTTCTCTTCAGCTGCCAGTTAGAGACGTGCAAAAGTTAGTACCCCCTCTGCACACTATAAAACATGATTTTAAAAAAATAATCTGATTTTGAAGGACATCAGTCACCCTGCACGTGAGCTTAATTCATTATTATTCATGGTTCATAATAAATTCCTGTAGGGATGCACAATAATTCAGTAACAATATATAAATCAATGTTAACCAAAGTTTAGGTCCATTAGAAGCAACCTAACAATGTATTTTAACTCCATGGTCACACCTTACGTGACCTTCTGTATAACAAGCAGGTCATTATTAGACAGGAAGCCAAAAACGCACCGTCACTGTCACGTCCAGCAAAAACATGAGCTGCTAAACTGGGAAAATACTGTCAAATACGTTGGTTCTGTTTTAGTTTATAATGGTCCACCTACACTGCAAGAATTCTTATTTAAAAAAAAAAAAAAAAAAACTCCAAGCGGGTGAAGCAGAGCAGCTCTGGAGGAGCTTTCACTCTCCCAGTTAGGAAAAGTGGATTTGGACCAGCTGTCTTCTGCTTTAGAGCCTCTAAATCATGAAATCCGATGCTGAACAGAACACATGAATCGTTGTCTTCCGAACATTTATAAATATGCTTGTTTTATTCTTATTTAACAGGGACCATCAACATGTCCAAGGGATAAAAGTTGAAAATTATTCTTTTAATGTTCATTAAAATGCGCTGTCTCCGTTTTAAATAAACTCCATGAGGTTTTATGGATTTTACAGTTAAATTCTTCTGAGGTTTGTGGCTACAGTCCTTTCTGGTGGTTTCACACTATTCATATTGATATTGGAGTTATATATCGTATGGACCAAAATTTAGAAATAAATTTAATATAAATGGTTGTCATGTCGTCCAGCCCTAGTCCATCAGTTCCACCTCTCTAGTAGAAGGTTGGACCTCCGTTTTCCTCCAGAACCACCTTCATTTTTGGTGTCATGGATTCAACAAGGTGTTGGAAATGTTCCTCAGAGGTTCTGGTCCAGATTGACACAATAACATCAGCAGCTGCTCCACATCCATGATGAGAATCGCTCGTTCCTCCACCTTCCAAAGCTTCTCTACTGGACTGAGATCTGGTGACTGTGGAGGTCTTTGGAGTTCAGAGAGCTCGTCATGTTCAAGAAACCAGTTTGAGATGATGATGGTGCATCATCCTGCAAGAGGTATCAATGAGAAGATGGTCCACTGTGGTCATGAAGGATGGACTTGATCAGAAACACTACTGAGCTAAACTCTGGTGTTTCAACATGATCTCCTGAGAACATCTGCTTTAAGGTTCAGAGATGCTGTTCTTGGTTGAGTTCCTGTCATCTTTCTATCATCTCCAACCAGTCTTCCCATCCACCTCTGACATCAACAACTGGATATTTTCTCTTTCTGGTTCCATTCTCTGCAATCTCTAGAGATGCTGGTGGAGATCAGCCATGCCACGTTCAAAGTTACGTAAACTCCCTTCCTTCTCCACTCTGATGCTGCTTTGAACTTCAGTTAGCGGTCATGACCACCTCTACATGAATAAGTGTGATTGGCTGAGGAGATGTTTGAGTTAACGAGCAGGACATTGCCTCTCATTTTACATATTTGTTTCTAATGAAAGTGGAAGTTATTACAGAGAAGAGAGTTTTTAGTCCTGTACCTGATGCTGTCTGCTGGGAAACTGGACCCCACCACCCCGATAATGTAAATATATGTATGTACATAAAATATACGTGCAGGCCTGAAATAAATGGCTGTTTTCAGAGTATTCGTTTTAAGCACATGTGCTCCTTCCTCTGCTCAGGTGGGAAGACGGGAGCTGATTTCCTTTTCTTCAAGTGCAGAAGTGGTGGTTTTATCGTTTTATGTGCAACGGCAGATAAAAACGGATGTGGACCATCACACGTTTAATCTGGGCGGGGCATGGTGATCCACCAATTGCAACATGATGACTACACGAGCTGTGATTGGTTGTTTAGAGATGCAGCAACAGCCTCCCCTCCACATTTCTGCAGAGTTTGTGGGTGCAAAGATGACAAACAGACATTCAGGGGTTCAGAGGGCTCTCTGCCTGCTGGCCTGTCAGATCTGCTCCAGCTCTGTGGTGAGAGAAGTCTGCAGACCAATCCGAGGTCCAGTTCAAGCTGCGTGACCCAAGTCTGATTCATTGTAACACACACACAGCCTCGGGACATCCATTTCTCTGCCAGTTTGAATGCTTCTCTGCATGACCAGGAAAAGAGAAAAGACACCAAGACCTGCAGAGCTCCTCTTTTGTCCTCTCCTCACATCTTTCATAATTACCTGGAATTAGCCTCTATCATTTTCTAACTAGAACCTTCAAAAGAAAAAAAAAATAAGCGGCATGACTCTAAAATGTCCTACATGGTTTTTCAGGCAACTGCTCAGCGTGTCTGCGGCGCCGTGCAGCAGTTTTTATTGTTCTTTATTAAAGGCAGGTTTCCATCCAGCAGACGACACCGCTGGTACTGCGCTCATCACTCTCTGCTCCCTCTGCGAGTCTGGAAATGAAACTGGGACGCTCTGTTTTCTGTCTGTCTCGGAGCAAAAGAACACAATCATGCTGCATTTAATTTTTAAAGTTAACGGCAAAAAGAAAAGAGCAGAGTCATCGACTGCAGCAACGGGATTGGTTTCATCGACGTCGTGGCTCTGACCTCTCAGGATAGCACACTTGCTGCCGTTTCAGAGAACACACACAACATCTTTACATATTTACATCATTTGTTCTCTACTCGTCGTCTTTTGCGTAGATTAATTCATTCGTAAATGAGGCTCCCACCTTTTTATTGGAGTTGAAATGAAGGTTGAGTGCAGCCTCGTTTCTGTTGTCTCACAGCTGACACTGACGAGACAGAAGCACCAGCCTGAGATCAACTCAGATGTTCAAAACAACCAGCTGGATCGTGACGATGTGACTTTAGCAGCTCTTTGTCCTGCAGAGTTGTAAAATAAATAAAGGTTCCTTGAATTATCCATCCATCCATTATCTATACCTACTATTTCCTGTGCAGGGTCACGGGGGTCTGCTGGAGCCTATCCCAGCTCTTTCCAGGCTAAAGGCAGAGGTCCACCCTGGACAGGTCTCCAGTCCATCGCAGGGCCACATGGAAACATACAACCATTCACACTCTCACTCACATCTAGGGACAATGTAGGAACACCAATTAACCTAACATGCATGTCTTTGGACTGGGAGGAAGCCGGGGTACCTGGTGAGAACACAAGCACAGGGAGAACCTGTAAACTCTGCACAGAAAGGCCCCTGTGGAGGCTGGAACCAGGAACCAGGAACCAGGAACCGTAGCTCAGCTCCTCTTTATCGTTCAGACTTTAAATGACACATTTACGTGAAATTTTGACTTCAGGTCGGAAGATCATGAATGCTTCTGCAGAAACTGCAAATTTTATGGAGATTATTGTTTTTTTTAATGTAAAACTGAGTGTAACACAACTTTTTGTTGTAAAATCTGGGATTACATATCCTGTCTTTTTAACTTTTAAAGTTACTCAATTTATTTATTTATTTATTTTTAAAGTATCGATCTTTGGTAAAATTGCAACTTTTTTGACATGAATTATTTTTGTTGTATTTTGCAGATTTATTCATTTTGTTTTATTTTATACAGATAAGATTGCGTTTTTCGCTAAATCGTGACTTTTTTAACGTAACTCTGTTACGTCAGAGTAACCGAGTAACAGCGCCGTCACCTTGGAGACGTAATCTGCAGTGGCGAGCTGCCGGCAGATGCGCATTAAAAGCAAAAAAAAAGCCCCAGCCTGGCGCTGCTCAGCCCAGTACGCTGCTCTGGGACTGGGTTTATTTTAGTGTGACAGCAGCTCTCAGCGTCAGCGGCATTAAAATGATCAAACCAGACGCTGAACAAAACGGTGGTAGCCATGACTTTGACAGCTGGTGTATTTTTAGAATCTGCCGGCGTGCAGGCCGGCTGCTTTCACGGAAATACATTTCATGTTGTCTTCCAACACTCGAAGTCTCATCACGATGAAGGGATCGCTGTGTTTCAGCACGGTTTTAATGAAACATGGGGACTGGAAATGAAACCAGCGTGTTTTCTCCTTCGGCTGCCAGCTGCTGTTTTCACTTCTTAACGGTCCTCTGAGTCTCGGTAACGGTCGTCTGATGAAAACTACATTGTCACCTTTTCTGTGCCCAACGGCCGTCTGGCTTTAACAGTGTTTCACTTATGAGTTATTGATCTCGGCGGCTTAAACCAGTCTGATCTCATAACTCATAACCTCCTGGATCTTCTCTCCATCTTCTTTCACTGTTTGTGTCTCACTCTGTCTGTCTAACATCTTTTATTTCTGTATACATAAATACATATTTTTTCATTCGTTTTTTTTTTGTTTGTTTTTTTTGTAGAGTTGGTAATATAATCGACTTGCTGAGCTGTGGAATAAACAGCTGAGCCCACTTGGCCCATGAGCCTGGGGCTTGACTGCTGTACGAAAGCGTGGGGTGAGTTTGGGTTGAGGAACGCCTGAAACCCCTCACAGACGGAGGCTCTGATCTGGAAACGGCAGAAAAGCTGAAACCACAGAGCTGCTTCTGTCTGGGTCACGTTAACGTCCACCTGTCTGTCCTCACTGGGTCATCACAGGCTTAGAGGTGGTCGGAGCCCTCAGCTCAAACACCTAGAGGCTCTTCCATTTGCAGCCAGAGACGTTCTCCCTCAGAGGTGGCGACTTTGTGTGCGTAACTTAGGAGCTCTTCTCGCCATCAAAGCTGCAGGTGGTCATTTATTCATTAATCAAGCGTAACAGCTGCAGATGGTGTTTTTGGAGGCTTGTTTGCACTTTCGGGAACTCGTGCAGAAACACCAAACAGCCTCTGCAGATTCCAGAGCTGCGTAAAAGCTGCCTGCATTTATGCCCACGGTTGACTGCTGCTTGTGAGGATAATAAACTCTGGATTTCATTAGAACAATCTCATGTTTCACGGCAACTCTGCTTGTTGAGATCCGGCCCGGGTCGGGCTGATGAGGCGACGCAGGGATGATTGTGGGTTCTGGTGGAGCAGCAGAGTCCCTTTAGGCTGCCCCAGACTCATCAAACACACCAGTGGTCCCAGAGCAGGAGCCAGAGTCCACGGGGGGGGCAGTGTAGCATGAAGAGGACTTTAGAAAATGAGAGAAAATGGAGGTTTTTCCTCTTCAGCTCGTCAGACTAATTAAAGTAGATAAACCTACAACGTTTGGATCCAGCGTGCTCTGATAGAAACCTGGGAACTGGACTCAACGATTGAGCTCCGCCTGAATGTTCACCTGATCATGAAGTCATCAACGCTGTGCAGTTGAACACATTTTAATTTAACTTTGACTCCCTCAGCAGCGGTGTAACTGAGAACGTTCTGCGGTTGTGTGAATGACGTGCTTTCAGGCGTACGCTCCACCTGACTGATTCCTGTGTAACATTAAGTCTTTTATTTATGTAACGTAAAGATCGTCCTGCTGTTTTGGGTCCAAAAATGATTTTTTTCTGCTTGTTTTTTTTTACCCAGAAATTGATGAAATCTGATCAGTGCAACCTCCACAACTCTCTCCTGTTGACTAGTTTGCATGGATGTGAATACGTCACCTTGTTCTCAGCTCTGATTGGTCGTAGCTCTAACCAGCTGCACGCAGAGATGGATTGAGCAGCAACAGTTGGTCCTCCTGGATGAGGAGGTCCTATGACTGGTTTTCAGTTGCTGGGACAGTTTCACTGTTAGAACAGGACTGACGCTGATGTCTCACGTTTGTGTCTGCAGGTCTTTCCGGTAACCCCGTTGATTTAGAGAAACGTCACACAGCATTCGGACAGAACTTCATCCCGCCAAAGAAGCCCAAGACGTTCCTGCAGCTGGTGTGGGAGGCTCTGCAGGATGTCACACTCATCATCCTGGAAATCGCTGCCATCATCTCGCTGGGTCTTTCCTTCTACCACCCGAAGGGGAATGACAGCGAAGGTCAGTGCATTCCACATATTACTTTTCAGATCTGTCTGCCAACTGTAGCTGTTTCTCTCCAGGTTGTTTGTTCTTAGGCATGAGGTTTTGTTTTCGGCAGTGTGTGGCCAAGCCTCGGGTGGCGTGGAGGACGAGGGGGAGGCCCAGGCTGGCTGGATCGAGGGTGCGGCCATCCTGTTCTCGGTCATCATTGTGGTCCTGGTGACGGCCTTCAACGACTGGTCCAAAGAGAAGCAGTTTCGAGGGCTGCAGAGCCGCATCGAACAGGAGCAAAAGTTCACCGTCATCCGCAAAGGTCAGGTCATCCAGATCCCCGTCGCAGAGATCGTGGTCGGAGACATCGCCCAGATCAAATACGGTACGGAAACACACACCTCAGTCTTCCAGACATCAGAATGTTTGATGACAGGCTCCTTTGAGCCTGTCATCTTGTGTTCTGGTCTTTTCTGCCGGTTTCTCCTTTCTGAGTGAGCGCTGAAGCAGAACGCAATAAATCTGGTCTTAACCAGGTGAACCCTGATGGCGTCTGACAGCTGGGTCAGGCTTTCAGCTCCTGCTCATGCTGCTAATTACGCTGTTGGTTCACGTCAGCGTTCCGTCTCATCTCTCTGGACATCAGAGCTGAAACAGTCCACTGAACTTTGAAGCTCTTTGCATTTCTGTTGATTCTGTTTCATTTAAAGCGAGCAGGTTCATGTTGATGTGTTCAGCTTAATTCAGACTTCATGCCTCCTGAAGCATGAAATGCAGGTCAAAAATGAGACCCAGTGACCTCAAACCACTGTCTGCAGGAGACCTGCTGCCTGCCGACGGGATTCTGATCCAAGGCAACGACCTGAAGATCGATGAGAGCTCTCTGACTGGAGAGTCGGACCAGGTCCGGAAGTCTCTGGAAAAGGACCCCATGCTCCTGTCAGGTCAGCACCCGTGCACAGTCACATGACCTCTTCTCTGCTCTCTCATTTGTGAATTATAGGATATTTAACCACCACCTGGTGGCGTTTTCCCACTGCCGGCAAACAGTAGCAGAAATGACATAAAGAGATGAAATGAGTCAAAAAAGAAGATGCAGAACAGAATCGCAGTGACAGTTGAGGGAAAAAAAAAAACTGGTTTCCATTGTGACTCTTTTCCGATGTTTCCTCAGGGACTCATGTGATGGAAGGATCCGGCAGGATGGTGGTGTCAGCTGTCGGCCTCAACTCCCAAACTGGCATCATCTTCACCCTGCTGGGCGCCAGCGAGCATGACGAAGAAAAGAAGGTCAAGAAAAGTAAGACATGGAAAGAGAAGCTGTCACACGTGTCGCACAAACACAGTTGGCGTTGAAGTGTTGAAGGTCGTACGGGGGACGTAGGTCCAACGTGTCGGGGAGAAAGTCTGACCAGAACGTCTGTCAGTGCGTCAGAACTTCACTGTTTGAAGAATGCAGACCAGAAATCAGCTTGTGTTGGTTTGAGGTTTTGCTGTCGTAATGGCCGACTTGCTGAGCAAGTAGAGCAGCTGCAGTCTGGACTGAGCACAGCAGCGCTGTGTGAGGGGTCCAGCTGTAACCCCTCCTCCAAACACCCATCATGAATAAATGAGACCAAAGCTGAGTTTGTGTCTGTTGGCTCCAAGCAGGCGCGTCAAAGCGCAGCCTCATCCCATCACCATGGTTACCATCAAAGGGGCTGCTTATTCTTTGCTTTCTTCACTAGCAGTTTTGTCCGTTCCTGGTCTACGGTCTGCGATGGTGTTTCTTGACAAACTGACTTCAGATTGGGACAAACCTGCTCAGTTGTGCAGCATCACTGATTTAAAAACATCTCGGAACTCTTCAGATCTTTTCAGTGCTTTTCTTGGTGGCTAAGGTTAGCTTCCTTAGATTCAGCACAACTGCTGTGACAGAAGGATGCTATCCACATCACAACTTTTACTCCTTAAATCACAAAATGTTGTTGTAAAGTGGCAGGTTTGCACTTATGTGACTTTTTGTCATGAAAAAAATGCATTTTCATCATAAAATTTCACAGAAGTCGCTACTTATTTTTAGCATACATTTTGAGATTTTTGTTTGAGGTTTTTTTTTTTTAAATAAAAATTTCTGTTAAAAAAAAAATTAAAAATTAATTTGCAAATTTAGCAGAAATCTATACTTTTGTTGCACAATCATGAGTTTGTCATGAAATTACAAATTTCTCCGAAAATTGCTTAAAATCTGAAGTTTTTGTTGAAAAGTGCAGCAATTTTGCAAAAGTTCACAAAAACGTTCTGCTGTAGATTTTCAAATGTAGCATTTTTGTCACAAATTGTCCCCCAGATCATAAATTTTTCTCAAAATATTTTTTAAAAAAAAGTGAATTTTAAGCAATTCTGGTGGAATAGAGCGTTTTCACCACAAAAATGACAAACTGTTGTTGTGAAATCGCAGCGTTTTCAACATTGTATCTTCTTATCATAAAATTGCTACTTTTCATCGTAAGCTAGCTGCTCAATGTCTCCTGACTGGCATGCTGTGCTGGTTTTTGATAAAACAGTGAATAATACTGAATTAAATGGGCAGTTGCATGACATCCCTTCAGTGTTTATGGAGAAATGTTCTAGATGTAAGTAGATGATTACCTTTGAATGCTCTGGCAGGCCAAATAAAATGAAGTGGTGGGTCAGATTTGGCCTCAGGGAAGTAGAAGGGCCTTCCAAGTTTCTGTCAGTAACAGTTCGAGTTAGCATGAATGATTGTACATACGCAGGTTCTCTGCTCTGAAGGTACTGACTCAGATCTCAGACCAACTTAAAGCAGCACAAAAGAGTGTTCTTCATTTTCAGCCAAATGAAAATGGCCGTGGAAATGAAATCGCTTTTTTACAGTGCTGTCGTTTCAAGATCTCTCTATTTAAGCTGATGGAAGTCGAGCAACTTCTGTCATCCAGGACAGACGTGTCAGCAGACCACAGAGGAGCTAGTTAGCTAGCTGGTTGTCAGAAATGTTCGATGACTCATCGTAGACCTGTGTTTTTAAAGATGGAGTATCAAGAGGCCTTAAAAACTGCAAATCTGTTCTGTAGCTCTTCAATTAATGTCGGTGTTTCAAGCAGCTATATTTTGACACATTACCATGCAGACCTGTAATTTCAGTCATTAACTTTTGATCCAATCATGGTTCAGGAAACTCTACATGTCAGGACAGTTTAGGGAGTTTTATGTGAAGCTGCTGAGGGATGAGGCCAGCTGAGGTCTTTCTGTCGTATGTGAGCACCATAGAAACCAAATCCTCCACCATGACCAGACTCACAACTCAGTAGAGGTGGAAGTAGAAGAAGAAAAAACAAAGAGGCTGGAGAACTAGATTATCTGCAGATGTACTGAGAGCTGAATCAGTTTCCTTTATGCACCATCCTTAATTCTAATGATTTAAAGCCTTTATTTAAACTGAATTTAGTAAGTTTATCAAAGCCCAAAGGGAAACAATACTGTTGTGGTATCTAATTATCCTGATAGATCAGAGCCACATCTGGACACATGTAGGGTCTGAAAATGATCCATAGGACCTCCTCATCCAGGAGGACCAACTGATGCTTCAAAGAACCAGAGCAACAAGAGTCAGCTGTGTAGACGTTAAAATAATGAAAATGGAATCCGATGGTTAACAGATAAACCTAATCATGTTCAGATTACTTCTACAATAACCTCCTTCATCATTAGAACAAGTTTACCAGATGTCTCCTACCATTTATAAATGAGATGTTCCTCATCCACCACAACCATTAAGAGATTGTTACAGAAGTCCAAGTCTTTCATTAACTGTAGATGTCAAAGCTGATCTAAACCACCTCTGTTCACCATCCAGACTACGTCTCAGCTCTGTCATCATCACGCTAAACCCTCAGAGACTCTACAAGGACAGACTGATCTGATTGGCTCCCCAGGACTTTTGGACATAATGAATGAGCTCCGTGATGATGGTAGCTAGATGGAGCTGCTGAGAAAATTCTCATTTTCAGTGGTCCATCTAGTTTTCCATGCTAGTATATGATATTAGGAAAAAAGTTTACTATGGAACAAGAGAAGCAACTCTCTTACAAAGTGGTTTAACCGTTTTAAAAAAGAGTTGGAAGCAGCGAGTTTTAATGTGAAGTGAAATGTGAAGAACCTTTAAAAGTGAAATGAAAAACATGACATGAGAAAACTCATGCATCTTGGTCTCATTTATTCTTCGTAGTTTGTTGATCAGACGCGGAGCAAATGTGGAATGAAACATACAGCGTTCCACTTTTCTTTTTTTTTTTAAAGGAACCCTTCAAAAGCTGAAGTCCAGATGATCCTCGTACTGTCTCAGTGACACAAACCAACAAGCTTCTGCAGTCGGTCCCGAGTGCTTTTGATTTGCTTGTGATCATGCTACAACCCCCTTTTTTTACTCGTGTCTTTTTCTTTCGTTTGTTTTTGTCTGGTCATTTGTTTTTATTGGCTAAAGTTTGAGTTTGACAGGCATTCATTGTGAACCGGCTGAATGTACCAGCTCAGCGGAGAGAGACGCTCGGGTTTATACTCCAGTCACTGCAAAAACAAAAAGCAAAACTGTAACGAATCCCTGATGAGGAGAACCATTAGAAACACTTTGACCATCTGAAATGAGCTTTTTGAGCATGAACCTGACCAGATGTCCTTTAACCAGTCGCCACCAGCAGATACAGACTTGACGACGATGATGATGATGATGATGATGAAGAAGGTCCTGGGAAAGTCCCTGAAAAGCAGCGCACACCTGACCCGTCCTGTCACACACGGTTCTGTCTGATCCTTGAGTGACAGCTGACGAGGCTCCGCCGCACAAACCACCTGTAAGGTCAGGGGGTCGCTGGTCTAGTTCAGCTCCATCCAGAACCAATCAGAGCCGGTCAGAACCGCCGCCAGTCGTATCAAATCAAATCAAGCTTGGATATCAACATGGCTGTCTGTCTTTATTATCAGAACAGCGGTTCAGATGAGACAGTTGGAGCTCCCATGCCGGAAGTTTATGATTGGTGACAGCAGCCGACCGCCGCCGTAAACCCGTCAGACGACCCATCTCTGAGTCTGGCAGATGTGCGAGGCGCTACATGGAATTAAATGGATAGAAGCGCTACAAAAATGAAGTTGTGTCGATGGTCATGGGCTAAAAACCGGCAGCCGGGTTCAGAGCTGTCGGTGCTCAAAGCCAGTGAGGATCAGCTGATGAAGTGGTTCAGGGCGGCTGCCTCACTTCCAGGTCACACTGCAAAAACTGATTTCTAAGAAAGTAAAAAAATACTTGTTTTAAGACAAATGGTCCTGTTTTAAAAGCATATATCATTTAAGAATTCTAGACAAGCATTTTTTTCTTACCCCATTGGTAGATATTTTGTTTTTGCTTAATATAAGACATTTTGACTAGATTTAAGAATACTGTAACCCTACATCCCTAAATCTAGTCAAAATGTCTTATATTAAGGAAAAAGAAAAAAAATCTACCAACGGGGTAAGAAAAAAATGCTCGGCTAGAATTCTTAAATGAGATATATGCTTTTAAAACAGGACCATTTTTCTTTTTTTTACCTTCTTAGAAATCAGTTTTTGCAGTGCATCAAGCAGACGAGCTTCCGTTGATTTCAGCGACTGATGAGGCGCTGCAGCCTGGTCAGGGCTCTGATCCTGAGCCATCCGCCCGTCAGTGTACAGACTTGACATCCTCAAATAGAAATCAAAGATGCTTTCATTGAAAAAAGAAAAAAAGGAAAAAACACAACTGGCTGCATATAGTAGGATTATATGTAGTCATAAAGGTGTGAAACAGCCATGAGACTAGTTATTTATTATCCTCATCAATGCCAGAAATGTTACATTTGTGTGTTTCTTCGCTTGAAAAAAGGAACATTCTGCCTTTGAAGTGCTGCTAGCCTTCGCTGAGAAAATTGACACAAGTAATAAATGAGCCTCAGTACTGACACGTTAATGTTAACGCTCCAACAACACAATAAACTCCAGCTACTGAGAATTTTGACACCAAAAACTCATTTTAGTTTCTTGGTTTTAAGAAAATTCTAAGGTTTTGGTCTCTTTTTTTATAAAAAAAAAAGAAAAAAAAAAAAAAGGCCACAAACGAACAGTCAGGAAATGGATCTTTAACAGGATTGGTCCACCCGGAGGGTTGTGGGAGGAGACAGAGCAGACGGTCTCAGTTAATTTGAGTGAATATTTGCAAAGAGAGAAGCCACTTGTAAGTTTCAGTTATTTCAAGCGACATAAGTTGTGGATTCTTGTGGGGGGGGAAAAAACCGCAGGTTCAGACCAGTCCGGGGCCTGTGGAGGGATCCAGCAGCGAGCTCCGTTTCTGATGGTTTAAAAGTTCGACACAAACACAGAATGCAGAGTTGAACTTGCAGCTGTCGGCCTCGGCCGACCTGCGACGTCAGGAGGTTTGTGGCTGCTGTGGCGTCTCTCTCCTCTGATCCGTCCATTCCTGCCCACAGCACACACGACACACACACACCTGTGGGTTCCTACCTGTTTGAATTCTGTTCCTCCTCAGTTTTGATTTGATCTCTTTTTTTCTTTGAGCCATCTTATCAGCACTCCGCCCTCTCTCTCTGTCCGAACAGGTAAAAAACAAGGACCCCCCGAAAATCGCAACAAAGGTAACCCCCCATTCATCCATCTGTCCATCTCTGTCCCCCCATCCTCCCTGCTACTTATCCCTCCACCCCCACCCCCACCCCCCACCCAGCAGCAGGAGGGGAGCGTCCAGCCCATCTCTCTCTATCTCTCTCTCTGTCTGCTGTATGAAGTGGGGAGGGGGGGGCGTTTTCTCGCCTTGCTTTACCTGTGGAGGGGTGCAAATCTCACCTTGCTCATCTTTGGCGGCCAATCAGTGTGCACAGTTTCCATGGTAACTGTGCATACCTGTGGATGAGCATCAATGTCTCAGCTGAAGAAGGTGATCCTGAACCACTGAAGAAAAACAAAAGTTTGATTATGACCTCTGGTCTTTGATCTGATTAAATCATCCTAGTTTTCTGTTGAAGGACGTATCCAGAAATGTTGGTAGCAGCTTCTCAAACGTGAACATATTTTCTGACCTTTGGGTCAGAGGTTAATAATTGTAGATTAATCAATAAAACAAACACAAACAGAGTCGTGACCTGTGCTTGAGGACCTCGTAGAAGCAGATCATCCAGATACTGAACCATCCCAGGCGTGCTTCAGGCTACAAGCGTCTTTAATTTATTCATTTAATTATTTAGGTATGACAGTAACCAGACAGGGAATGGTGACCAGGGATCTGGTCTGGCTGAACGAGGACTGTAGCCTCTGGGACAAGTGATGTTTTAAGGAAGTACAACAGTGAATATTGACCAACCATCTGGTCACATGACCCATAGATTTCTGCGAGCCAACCGCCGTGGTGGGACAGAGCTGTCAAACCCAACAGCAGAGCTAATGGCTAGCTGTCAGTCAAGCACGTCACATGAAGTCCGGGCATCTGATTGGCCAGCTCTGTCGCTGAAAAAAATTTATCTGATGTGGTCCAAAAATAATTCACCTCCATACAGTTGTCATGGATCTAACATGTAACCACAGCTGTAAATATGTTTAATTCTGCTGCAAAGTTGGACCTTTTAACATGGAGAACAATGAGGATTTGCTCTGTTTTGGAGCCCGCACCTAGTGGTCAGTGGAGGGACTGCAACAAAACGCACTTCCTGGATGAGCTTCAGCCTGGAAATGGGGTGTCGACCAGCTTTCAGATGTAACCAAGTGCAGCATATCAAACAAATTTTCACTTTTTTTTTTCTATTCATTAAAAAACAAAAAAGAAAAGCTGTAGAACTAAAGTCGTCTCAGATCTGTCAGCTCTCTGCTTCACTATGACTGCAGGTCTCTCTGACGTACCTGTCCAACCTTCCAGACATTTGTCAAGTGCACCTGATGGCTGATGATGTCATCGGTTTATCCTCCGTAAATCAACCAACTGTCCTCCATGTCCCATGTGATCCAAACACACTCTGAACGCACAGAGAGATCCTGAGCTCCTGCGGTCGTAGCATCTGCTGCAGACAGAACGCTCGTTGATGCACCAAGCAAATCACTTGTGAAGACGAAAAGTCTTTTAACATACGTTGTTTTTCAAAATGAGCCCAAAGTCGCGTACATGTAAAATTTAAATCAGACAGATGGACTGCAATGTGTCAGAATAAAATCTGAGAGTAGCATCAGCACTGAGAGGTGAAATTAAGAGATTATTTATTCCTCCCAGTCCTCATTTGCTGCTGCAGTATTCTTTTTGGCATTTTTAATTGATTTAAACTCTTGATGAGAAATTCCCTCTCTTGGCTGAAATGATTGAGCGTAAATGGAGCCTGGACACGAAACTGGGGTTAATCCCAGTCCCGTCTGTCTCTGGCTGTGGCGTCAGAGTTTCTCTGCAGAAGTACCCCTGAGATCAGGATTTATTTTGAGATTATTGCACGTTTCTTTCTGCTGAGGAGAGATGCGTGGTGTTTTCTGGCTGAAGGAGGCGTCACCGTGGGAGTTGCACCCCTCCAGCGTTGGTGAGCTGTGGGACACTGCAGCTCCTGTTCCCCCGTGCGTCTCCACTTCCTTTTCTTTTAGCTTTCCACTCCTCTTTTCTCACTGTTCCCTTCTTGCAGGGTTGTTGCTCAGGACTTGATGTTGTCTTGTCATCTCTGTTGGACTCTGCTCCTTCCTGTCTTGCTGAAGCCTCCTCCTCCTGTCTCTGTCGTGGTTCTGCATCACCGTCATTGTTTGGGGTGATCCTTTGAGTTAATCTTTTGTTTGAGTTGCTTTCCTTTTAGTCGTCAGACACGCCGTTCTCCCATGGTTCAGTGCTGCGTCTGTTTCCAGTTCTGTCGTTGGTCAGTGGGTCTCAGTCCTGTCGGTGTGAAGCTGTGTCACTTAGTTCTATGTCGTGGCTTGTCTTCAGAGTGGACCGTGTGCATTGAGCTCCGCAGCTTTCCGGTTTGGCCACATGACTCATTCCCACATTCAGAATGTTAAATGTCATGTCGTTGTTGTGTGGGGGAATAATTATCAACCTGAAGGAGCTCAGAGAGAGATGGCGACAGGTAGAGGGATGAACCACACCGCTGCACCCCAGTTTTGCTCCAGTATCCACACAGTTTCTATTTTTCATAGGTTAGAAAACTGTTTTTAAGAGGGTCATTGAAAGCGAACTGAAGACGTGATGAACACCAGGCCAATGAAGATTATTATTGTTATCATAATAAAAATAATTTTTATTAGAATTTGAATTGTATTTACCCAGAAACATTCCATAGATGATGGATCAATGCACTGATCAGCATGCTAGTGATCAGGAACTGCACATCAATCAGCTCTGACCAGTATCAACCAATATTGTTAGCTGACATCAGCCAAAACCTAAACTTTTTCATCCAGCATCATATGCACAGCCTTGAAATTTTAAACCAATATTTATTGGGAGAGATTAGTTTGAGACAGTAAACGCTGAAAAATCCAAACCACTTTTACCTACTAAGGCTGATCTATGATCTATGCGTGTCAAAGTTGCACCATAGCTACAGCGTAGCTATGAACCCTGTGACGTAACTACAGCATAGTTGTGAACCCTACGGTGTAGGTATGAACCCTACAGGGTAGCTACGGCGTAGGTGTGAACCCTGCGGTGTAGCTATGAACCCTACGGCGTAGCTACGGTGTAGCTATGAACCCTGCCGCATAGGTCTGAATCCTACAGCGTAGGTGTGAACCCTACAGCGTAGCTACAGCATAGATGTGAACCCTACAGCGTAGCTACAGCATAGATGTGAACCCTACAGCGTAGCTACGGTGTAGCTATGAACCCTGCCGCATAGGTCTGATCCTACAGGGTAGCTACAGCGTAGGTGTGAGCACTACCCCTCCTCATCATTCATCAGCTCCAAGCCACGCAAAATATACTTCATTTTCGAATTCTGAACTACGTACAGTAAGAAAACAAAGGGAAACTTGCAAGTCGTGAAATTACAGCAACATGGAAGCACAAACACAGAGATGGCTGCGTGTAGCTGCTACGCAGAAACATAAATCAGGAGCATATTGACATGATCAAATTTGACAAAAACAAAACACAGTAACAGTAAGATTAGTTGGTCTTAAATGTTATTGACTATATATCATGAGTATTAAACCTTAATTTATCCAGGAAGATTAATATTTGTCAGATGGAGTCAGGATTGAGTTTAACAGGCACCTCGTTTTCTTGGAAACACGTGGACCACTTCAACAAGCTGTGACCAGCAACAGCCAGAAATATGGCGTCAATTCAAAGCATAACGTACAACAAATCAAAACCCAGAATCTGAGAACCAAATCAGCTGAGGACTGGTCCCATTATGAGTGCTTGCCCCGCCTCCTCTGCTGTTGATTGACATGGCGCTGATTTGACACTGACTTCAGAATTGCAACCACAAAAACAAAAAGTACAACAGGAACTGTTATGGAAGAAGAGAAAAGTGGAACTGAAATCGATGGCTGAACTCTCGGTGAGAGATTTTGGGTTTTAATTTGCAGATTCTGGGTTTAGGTTCCTGATACTTTAAGCTCTGAGTTGATGCTGTACAGAATCGACTGGACCAGTCAGGGAATCGTGATTCTCTTAGAGGGTTACATCAGACGCTCCGCACCTTTCCACATGCTGGTTTTCGTGCACACTAGACTCGTGTTGCTCCGCCTCCTCTACAGGAAGTGAAACTGGAGGAGGAGCTGCACAGGTCAGATGCAGGTCTTACGAGCAGGTTTAACTTTTAAAGAAACCTTCAGCTTGTGGTAGTGTTGGCGAGGCCTCAGTTCCAGTATCTAGAGCTGAAGAACGAGGGTTTGAAAGTCCCAGTTGTGCATCAGTGTTGGATCAGAATGCTTCTGCTTCCGTCCATCTCCTGCTCACCTTTCTTTGGTATGCAAATACGAGCAGCAGCAGAGGTCAGGTTGATGGCAAAGCTCCATGTGCACGCCGACAGCCCAAACAGGATCACAGCTGAAGAAGTGAAATGCAAAAACAAGGTTTGTTTATGCAAATGAGTAGGATGTGAGAGTAAACGTCACATCAGACTTGCTGAAAACTCTGCGTATGTGTGTGTTTGTGTGTGATGAAATCCTCTGTTGTTTCTGCTTTTCTCTGTTCTGTCTGCTGCTCTTCATTATGAATCGCTGCTCCCCGATTGTGTGACACGCTGAACGCTACCTGGACCTTTTCATGGATGCTCTGTGATCATGAAATGATGAAATGTTCTCTGCATTCAGCCAACAGACCACCATGTAATGATTAAGAGCCTGAGACGGCTCATGCGGTCGTTTCCAGCTTTCCCTGTGACTGAATGTGTAACCGTTTCTCTGCCTTTCTTCCTTCACTCCCGAACCACTCCTCAACCCCTCCCCCGCTTCCTTTTGTTTTGATGATTTACTGATATACATTGATTTCTTTCACTCACCTTTTCTTTTTTCTTTTCTCCTTCATGTGGACCAAAAATCTCCCCCTTTTCCATCATCATTCCTGAAACTAAAACCATTCCCATCTGCTCCACCACCACCCTGCTCATCTCCCTCCTCACCCTTCCTGACTTCCCTGTTCTTCATCCCGGTTTCATTTTCATCCCACCCCCCCACCCCATCCCCTGCTTTTTTTTTTTCTTTTTTTTTAAAAACCCCTTCACCCTGACCCCCAACCAGCCAAGACTCAGGATGGCATCGCTCTGGAGATCCAGCCGCTGAAGAGCGAGGAGGCTGCCGAGTCCGAGGAAAAGGAGGAGAAGGAGGAGGTGAAGCAGGTGAAGAAGGTCAACGTGACCAAGAAGGAGAAGTCGGTGCTGCAGGGCAAACTGACCAGACTGGCTGTACAGATTGGGAAAGCTGGTGAGGAGAGCACACACACACACACACACACACATATAAATACAGTTTCAACTGTTGGCAGCTACCCAACAATACTTTAAAACAAAAACAGTTTTACAGAGAACAGAACAAAGGAAATCTTAATGACACAATGGGCCAAGTCTCTGTTTCTGGATACAAACAGGTAAAGTGATGTGAGGCTAACAGATGTGTGTGATTGTTCCTTTAGCTGATTGATCGGGTGGAGACGTGTCACCGAGCCCGGGGGTCAAAATGCACTCAGTTTTATTGAATTGATTGTTGTTATTTATTTTATTCGGAAACCGGAGTCGTTTTCTGTGTCATTTCAGCTGACCTTAATACTCTCTGGGTTTTATAACAGGTCCTCTTTACCAGGCTGAATGTGGATTACTAATGAGAAGAAACTTCCCTCGTAATGAGTTTACATTTAGAAAATTGTCTGATGGACAAGAAAAAAACGGCTGTCTTTTAAAGGGGACCAGCATGGAACCAACTGAACTTCATGCTTACCACACAGTTGAAACCAAACGTTTATATATGCTGTTTCGAAAAACATGTAACATTTTTTTTCTGACTGTCTGAAATTAAATCAGACTAAAGTTTTCCTGTTTTAGGTCAGTTAGGATTGTCAAAATTACTTATATTTGCTAAAATGCCAGTATAATGAGACCTTCAACAAATTCAGAGGTTTCCACACACTCCATCCTTAGTACCTGGTAGCGTTGTCTTCAGACTGTATGACTTGGGTCAAACCTTTTGGGTTTCCTTATAGAAGCTTTTGTAGGTTTGTAGACCGTCTTGACGGACTGCAGGTTGACTACATGTCCTACAGTTGCATCTAGCTGACCAGTTTAGGTAAATACTGAGATGGTCAGAAGATGGAAGGCCTGGGAGGCGAAGGGTGGGCCACACCATCACCATGGTAGAACTTGAAAAGGGAGAAGAGAGCAAGACTTTTTTTGAATTTCCCTTCGGGGATTAATCAAGTTATATCTATCTATCTGTCTATCTATGTAAGATAGACAGTGTTGAGTCTATGAAATTATTCAGGACTGGAAGACTGAGATCAGACAGGGTGAAGATAGTCAGTGTCCAAAGAACTCCCCCCCAACCAACCAGCAACCTACGCATATAGCAGCATAACTAGGAGGTGGTCAAAGAGACTACAGAGTTAAAGGCTTTATCAAAAAGGAAGGTCTTCAGCCTATCCTTAAATGTAGAGAGGGAGTTTCCCCCCTGGACTGAGGTCGGGAGTTGATTCCATAATAAAGGAGCCTGATAGCTAAAAGCTCTTCCACCCTTTCTAGACCTACAGACTCTTGGAACTACAAGTAAACCTGCATTCAGGGATTAGAGTGTTCCTAGGACAGTATGGAGCTGTAAGATTTTTCAGATATATTGAAGCTTTATCATTCAAAGCTTTATATGTGGTCGCTATACCCAGTTCTGGTTAGTACTGGTGCTGCATTATGGACCGGTTGAAGGTTTTTAACAAGGCTGTTTGTACAGCAAGAAAATAATGCTTTACAATAATCCAGCCTAGATGTAACAAAGGTCTGGACTAATTTCTCTGCATCCTCTTGAGTCAGGATGTTTCTAATTTTCCTGATATTACAGAAATGAAAGAGAGCTGATTTTGTGACCTCTTTCACATGAGTTAAAAGACAACTCTTCATCAAAAATTACACAGAGGTTCCTAACAGTAGAGCCGGAGGCTAAGGTAATGTGATCTATTTTAACTGGACCAGTTACAATCACCTCAGTTTTATCTGAATTAAGAAAAATTAAGGAAATTTCCTTCATATGTTTCATTCATGCATCTTAATTGATTAGCTTCATGCTGTCGCAAGGATAAATACAGCTGAGGATCATCTGCATAGCAGTGAAAATCTATGCTCTGCTTCCTAATGATTTCTCCTAAAGGAAGCATATATAAAGATAAAGTGTCAGTCCAAGAACAGAACCCTGTGGTACTCCACAGCTGGCCCTAGGATGACTGGAATAATCATTATTTACATGGACAAACTGAAATTGGTCTGATAAATATGACTTGAACCATTTTAATGATGTTCCTCTAAGTCCAACAACCAGTTCTAATCTATTAAGAAGAATCTTGTAGTCGATTATCTCAAATGCTGTGCTGAGATCCAAGAGGACCAGAACAGAGACAGATCCACTGTCAGAAGACAAGACAAGATCATTGGTGACTTTGACCAATGCAGTTTCTGTACTATGATGAGGTCTAAACCCTGATTGAAGCTCATCATTTATATTGTTCCACAAAGATGATCATTTAGCTGATTTGAAACAATTTTCTCAAGAATTTTCGACATAAAAGGAAGTTTTAAAATAGGTCTGTAGCTGGCTGTAAAATCCAAAGACGTCTTATGGCAATCTTAAACAAGGTTACTGCAATCTTAAAACCTCCTGGTACATGTCAGTGCATCCCTTATAGCCAGATAAGATCCAGGATTACAGATCCTATCATGAGAAAAATCTTATTTAAAAAGCTTAGAAGGAGCAGGGTTCAGTAAACATTTGAGTGAGAACCAACTGAGGTCAATTCACAAATATCAATGGGAGAGAAGCAGTCTAAGTAAGAACCAGTAGGTCCAGCTGATTCCAAGGCCTCTGTGCTGTTTAATGTAATCATCATAGACATTTACTATTTTTTTTTACTATACAGTACGTAGCTGTGACTCTGGGTCAGCCTGGCTACAGAGCTGAAAAGAAATCTGTGGTCATTTTGATTGTCTCTAATTAATGATGAATAATAACGTTATTATAAACTTTATTACAACTATCAGAGGCTTCCAGAGTAATAGCATCTGGGCTCATCTGGGCTTTCTGGTATAGTATCCTTAGTATATGTAAACTTTTGACTTAAAAAAAAATCTCTCATTATTCTGGCATTTAGCAAATAGAAATAATTTAGGTAATCTTTACCCTAATCCTAAAACAGGAAAACTATAGTCTATAGTGTAATATCAGAGAGAGGGAAAAAAAAAGGGTATGTAAATATGTAAACAGAATATGTAAACTTCTGATTTCAACTGTATCTCTTCAAATGCCAAATGAAACTGAAGTACAGTGACGTTATTCATTGATTTGTTGCTGCTTTAACAACAATTCTAAAGTGTATCTCAATGTATTTTGAGCCTAATTCATAAAAAAGTTGTCTATTGGCAATCTTTCAGAAAGGATGAATGCATTTATATGGCTGATTATGGATGTCTGCACTTTTGTGATAGTTTCTGCAGAGGAGGGGTGACGGAACAAAGAGGGTTTTGTTGAGGAATCAGACCGTGGATGATGTGATTATGTGTTGGTAGTCGGACATCAGGACTCCAGCAAACCTCAGCTCATTACTGGACATCAGAGCGGTTTCCTTTAGCTCACAGCCATGACTGCAGACTCACACCAGGTTTTATCTGTGCATAAACCTGACGGAACTGTTTGAAAATAAGCGTTGAGTTGTCAGTAGTCTCTGAAAAAAAGTGTTTTGGATGATTACTTGGCATCACCAGTTAAAATATAAGAAATAAATGTTAAATTCTAAACCGCAGCGAAACCAAAGGTAGAAACCAAAAACTGAATTTTAGATCATGAAACAATGTGAACAAATAATTCTTAATTCGGGGGGGGGGTCCTAGGAAAAGTGAAAATAAACTCATAAATAAAAGCGGAATTTCTTTAAAGTTAACAGTTTGCTTATGTGGTTACTTGAAAGAATATTTTTAAAAGAAATAAAAACTGGAATTGATGTTTGTTTTAACATTAAATTACTAAATGTAAGATTTACTGGCATTAGAGACACATTCATCACAGATTTTAGAGTATTCATGAACGCGAGTAAATGTTTCAATGTTTAAAACTAGATAATTTCATTTTTCCAGATCTAAGATTTAAGAAATTGCAGTGCACACCTTTACAGACGATTTTGAATCCAAATACGAGGGAGACACGTGCGCTGTTGACTCTGTGGACGCACCCATGAATGCACCAGGAGAAAGTTATGTATGATGGTTGCTGACTTGTACTCCACTGGTCTACACGCTGGTGTAGACTCCAGGTGCTCATCCAGGTCAAGACGACTGGACTTTCATGGTCCCTGAGCTGACCTGCTCCCTTGATTTGATTTGAGGATTCAATTGTTGGTGGAAACCAGACCAGCTTCCTGTTCTATAGCAGACACATTTGTGGTGCTGATCTCTGTTGGTGTAAAATGTGTTTTTATGAAGTGGATCACTGTGCTTCTTTCAAACAGGTCTGCTCATGTCAGCTCTCACCGTCATCATCCTCATTCTCTACTTCGTGATTGACACCTTCGGGGTCAAGGGTCAGAGCTGGATTGCCGAGTGTACGCCCATATACATCCAGTACTTTGTCAAGTTCTTCATCATCGGTGTGACAGTGCTGGTGGTGGCCGTTCCTGAGGGGCTGCCGCTTGCCGTCACCATCTCCCTGGCCTACTCTGTGAAGGTATGCAGCATGCTTCCTGGGAGACTCGGCGTCCCTTCAGGCTCCTTCTCAGAGGTTTATGACAAGTGCAGCCTCTCTCTTCATCTTTTAGAAAATGATGAAAGACAACAACCTGGTGCGTCACTTGGACGCGTGCGAGACCATGGGCAACGCCACGGCCATCTGCTCCGACAAGACGGGTACCCTGACCATGAACCGCATGACCGTGGTGCAGGCGTACATCGGCGACACGCACTACAAGACCGTCCCCGAACCCGACGTCGTCAAGCCTGAGACGCTGGAGATGTTGGTCAACAGCATCTCCATCAACTCGGCGTACACCACCAAGATTCTGGTAAGATGAGAACAGCGGATCGGAAACCAGGTTTATTTATTTTATTTTATTTACTAGACTAATGTAGTATAAAAACTATATGAAGTAAATTTTAAAAAGAAAGAAACCAGTTTCTGCTGTGATCTTTAGATTTTTCAGATTTAAAAAATAAATAAATAAACTTTAATATTTCAGAGGAACTCAAGAACAAAGAATATTTCCTCAAACCTGTCAGAAAAATGTAAGAAATACTACTACTAATAATAATAATAATAATGACCCCATATGCAGTCAGAATTTTTGCCTTTTTGAGGTATCGCCATACGTTTCCATAAAAGTGCAGTTATTCTTCCAAAATCAATCAGGAATGACTGCAGCAAAGTTGCATCAAAGTCTCAGATCAGTCCCAGACAGTAGATACACTGAGCAATTGTGACATTTTAAATAATTCTTTACTTTAAAGAACTGTAACTAAGTTTGGGCCTGATGCTGCTTTTCTTCTGCAACAGTGTGAAACTGACAAAATGTTTAATTGTACCACATCTGCAGCCTCCAGAGAAAGAGGGCGGCCTCCCCCGTCACGTGGGTAATAAGACGGAGTGCGCTCTGCTGGGCCTGGTGTTGGACCTGAAGAGGGACTACCAGCCAATCAGAGAAGAGATCCCCGAGGAGAAACTCTACAAGGTTTACACCTTCAACTCATCTCGAAAGTCCATGAGCACAGTGCTGAAGAACGCTGACGGAGGCTTCCGCATGTACAGCAAAGGAGCTTCTGAGATCGTCCTGAGAAAGTAAGGAAAACTCTAAACTAGCGTTTTAAATCGCTTCCTGGCTGTTTGGCAAATTCACTTCTGCCCGACTCTCCTCTCCCAGATGCTCCCGTATCTTGGACGCCCAGGGTCAGGCCCGTGTCTTCAAGCCGAAGGACCGCGACGAGATGGTGCGTAAGGTGATCGAACCGATGGCGTGCGACGGGCTGAGGACCATCTGCGTGGCCTTCAGGGACTTTTCGGCCGAGTCCGGAGAGCCGAACTGGGACAACGAGAACGACATCTTGAGTGAGCTCACCTGCATCACCGTGGTGGGCATCGAGGACCCCGTCAGACCTGAGGTACAACATCACTGATTAATGATGGCTAATCATCTTTTTCTGGCAGAACATCAGACACTAGATGTCCTCCTGGTTTGACTGGCATGATAGAATGAAATAATAGTGTCACTGGACGATCAGCCAGTCAGCACCATGGGCGGGACTAGTGACAGAAAAACGAAGAAAGGACTCGATATAAGCTGCATCTGCAGACCATCCAGATCCCTGTATTTACCTGCAGAAGATCTCCAAAGTGGGATGTGGATTTAAAAGCTGCTATCCACAAGATCCTCACTGGCTCTCAACTCTGAGCTTTTCCTACTAGGTCTCATGATAAGGTGAATAGAGCCTGCTGAATGTCAGAGTCAATTAAAATGTGATTTTCTAATCTGGTTTTTGTTTTTGATGCGTCTGGGTTCAAGCTGGACAGCAGCTGTAATTCTTTACATTTAGTTGTGAAATAGAGTTACAGTATTTGGGTCTTTTGTTATTCCTCTGCTGAAGCACTGATGGTGAGTCTGATGGTCATTTGGTGACAGATGTTCTGCATAACTGTGGTCACCAGCATGGCTGTCAGGTAGGATCTGACCTAGAAGCATGTGGAGGTTGGACAACAGTGGTCCAAGAGTCGAACCTTGAGGGACTCCATGGAGGTGAGCGCAGATTTAATGGCACCATGGAAACAACAGAATTCCTGCCTTCAAGATGTGATCTGAACCAACAAGCCAATTTTATGCTCCACATTATCAAAAGCTGGACTAAGATCCAGTGGAACCAGAGCCACCAGAACCCCTCACTGGTCTCCTGGGTTTTATGAAAGTCAGTAACGGCTGGGTGCTACTAATCATCAGCAGGTTTTCAGGCCTCTGTAAAGGTTGAAATGTTGTCAGCTGGCTGGTCTGGTGCATTCAGGTGTGTGTTAATACAACGCCAAAGAGGAAGGAAATCATCAGTGACTTCAGAGATGCAGCTGAAGCTGGGCTATGGGGTTGGAAAACTGTTTCCAAACAGTTTGGAGTTCAGTGTTCTACACAGAGAAAGGTCATTTACTTGTGGAAAGAAATCAAGACAGTTGCCACTCATCCCAGGAGTGGAAATGCCACCAGACTTACCCCAAGATCAGACAGTACAAGATCAGTACAGTAAAGTAACTATAGGTCCTCCCCTAAAGATCTACTCACCATCACAGCAATGCAGCCTGTTTTTGCTGAAAAATAAAAGCATGAAATCAGAGAGTTGTAGTTGACAGCTCAACGGATTAATTAACTAACCTGACAGCCAGCTCCATGTTTGCAAAGTTATGCTGGTGTTATTAACACAAAGGATGCTGACCTAAAACGGACCCCAGTATGTCCTGGCCACAGGTGCAGTGTGGATCCTCTGGATGTTAAATGAAGCTGATAATGAAGGAAGCAGCAGTGCTGCCGCCTGCTGCTTTAATGTCATAGCACAAAGACCACAGACAGGATGGAGACCACATGAGAGCACTGAGTCATTCTGCTGCTCAGCCTGAGCTGTCCACCAAATACCTAACTTATCTTTAATCTTTCAGGTTCGGATGTTGTGCTCCTCTTTGAGACTGATGGTTTAAACACTGCAGTCAACCTGAGAAGTGTTTCTGATGAAGTCCATCCTTCATGACCAAAGCGGACCATCTTCTGATGAATACTTACAGCAGGATGATGCACCATAGTCATCTAAAACTGGTCTCTTGAACATGACGATGAGTTCTCTGAACTCCAAAGACCTCCACAGATCTCAGTCCAGTAGAGCAGCTTTGGGACGTGGAGGAATGGGAGATTCTGTGTGGAGCAGCTGCTGATGTTATCATGTCAATCTGGACCAGAACCTCTGAGGAACATTTCCAACACCTTGTTGAATCTATGACAGCAAGAATTAAGGTGGTTCTGGAGGAAGACGGAGGTCCAACTCTGCACGAGACAAAAAGCTTGCCTGCTCATTTCTGGAGTTTTTAGCTGTTTTTTTCCCTCCATCACTCTGATTGACATGACAGAGGTTTCTGTTGGATCAGGATAAAGACAGCATCTCTAGTACATCCTGTTTCTGATGGTTGAGGATGAGCTGGGCTTCTCCAGTTTTTTTCCCTCTGAAGACAGCCACCTAAATGTCCCCTCAGTGGAAGTGTTTTCTTTGAGGAGGAGAGGGAGATGTGCAAGAAGTTCCTCCATCTCTGCAAGGTTTAACGTCGTGTAAATGTACAAGTCATGTCTTTGTTCCGCTTTTCCAGGTACCTGAAGCTATTTCTAAGTGCCAGCGGGCAGGAATCACCGTACGTATGGTTACTGGGGACAACATCAACACCGCCCGCGCCATCGCAACCAAATGTGGCATCCTGCAGCCTGGGGAGGACTTCCTGTGTCTGGAGGGCAAAGAGTTCAACCGGCAGATCAGAAACGACAAGGGAGAGGTAAGACCAGAGGGAAAGCGGAGTTACTCTAGATGGACTCAAAATAGCGTCAAAACTGCCGTACGTCCTGAAAGCTCAGAGTGATATCATCATCTCTAGGTGGAACAAGAACGCCTGGATAAAGTGTGGCCCAAACTCCGTGTTCTGGCCCGTTCATCACCCACAGACAAACACACCCTGGTCAAAGGTGAGCTGGCTCTGCCGGGATTTCCGCTGCGTGCACGTTTGCTCGCTCCCGTGTAACCTGGGAGACGGTTCAGGGGTCATGTGGTCCAGACTTCCAGTTTAACAGTTGTCTTGTTCCGCTCCAACAACCAGGCATCATTGACAGCACGGTGGGAGAAACCCGACAGGTGGTGGCGGTGACGGGAGACGGCACTAACGACGGCCCCGCCCTCAAGAAGGCTGACGTCGGCTTTGCCATGGTAACCATCTCTTCATCTTCATTTTTATTTTACTTCCCACACCTTTTTCTGTTTTCTCTCTTCCACGCCTCCTGTTTTTTTCTGCTTCATTACCGAAAGAGAAAGAAATCCCTCTGAGTTAATTACATTTCTAATGCAGCGATGAGACATCATCCATGACGAGTCTGGAGTTTAACACCGTGTATTCACTGAGGTTGCTGTGAAATGGAATTATAAATCAATAAACGGGACGCTGCTCAGCTCCACAGGGTCTTTCTCTGCCATCATGTCGATGCCTTTCTCGAGTGATGCAGTTTATACTCTGAAGTATTGATAAATGCTTTATTATATCTGGGACAAATGCGTTCCTGATGGCTGATCCTGGAATTTGAAGCGTTTTATTGTATTTTATATGCATGCATATTTAATTGTGGTGTTATGGAAGCCCCGTGGACACAACAGCTGCCTCGGCTTCTGTAAAAGTGACGTTTAGACTGCAGTGTCCTCCAGGTTGATGTGAAAAGTCAGTAACACCTGAAGCCACTTCTGAGCTTTCATTTCTGAATCTGGACATTAAAACTGAACGGAAAAGCCACAGTGTGTTTCTGTCTTAGTCATTTAATTCTTCTCATATATACCATATACATGTATATGTTTGTATGTATATATGTTAAGAATGAAGGAAAAAGTTAAACTTTTTTTTTTTGATAACTTTTGCAATAATTGCAACACTAAGATGTAAATTAGTTCTTGGCCTTGTGCACGTTGCTGTGCTGTAAAACGATAGCGCAGTCGTCCCAGCAGTAAAGACGTAAAGTAACTTTGGCAGGTTTTAAAGCGTTTCCTAAAAGTGAGAGAATATTTCTTCTGGAGATTTGTTAACTCTGACTTAAGTTTGATTCCAGTTTTCTTTAAGGTCTGACCTGATGAGTTGGCTGATTCTGATTTTTCTTCTTCTAATTGTAACTGAAAAGTCAACAAGCCTTGTCTTATATTTTTGAGTTTAATCAGTAAAATCTGATTTCTGAGTCCAAATGCAGTTGATGCACGAGTCCGAGTCAATCGTGCTGGAGTTTGAGTCCTGGACTGCAACAATGCTGACATTGAGCATGCTCAGCAGGGTGATGCAGGACTAGATACATCACAACTGTTTGAACATTTGACCTATTTTACCTCAGGTTCAGTTATTATATGCAGCTATTTTAGCGTTATTGTACTTTTTTAACCGCGTGTCCCTGACAAGATTTTTGTTGTGAACATGCTCAGCTCTTAACTCCAAAATATCCAAGTTTCATGTGTGCAAAGTTCCTCCAGAGGGAGATTTTAAGAAAGGACTGTCATGGGTACGGTGGGTCATAGCTTCTGGGTGTTCTGATTGATTCCGATGACGAGTCCAGGCCTGGGTGATGCTGGTTAGGGTCTGTTGTGTCAGGTGTTGTGGTGGTTGTTCTACAGCTGAGTTGCAGGTTGTGGTGAAAACTGAAGAAAATGCTTCCCAGTGACTGAATCATCCTACTTTTCTTACTGCCTGACGTAAGAAAATGAGGATTTCTCATCATTCAAAGGTTCTACATTGACACATTTACTGCCCAGCTCCGCCCTTCCAAATACATGTATGAATAAGTAAAATCAAAATGTTTAAGGCTGCACATATGACGCATGTTCTGAGCAGTGGTTGTTTGGTGCAAACTGATATTTTAGCGTGAACTGAAGTCCTTTGTTCGGCTTTAGTTCTGTGTCAAAAGTCAAAGAAGTTGGGTTTAAACGATAGCGTCCCGTGCATCGAGGCTCCTGCAGCAGTCACCGGTTGGCTCCTGCCCGAGGCCCGTTGCTGCATGTCTTCCCCTCATTCTCTCTGCCCCATCTTCCTGTCTCTGCTGCAAAATCTTTAAAAAAAAGTCAAAGAATCAGTTTCGGGTGAGGAACTTCGTCTGTTCGGACCAGTGATGGAAGCAGCTGCTGCTGTCGTCAGAACAGAAGAGTCACGTTGAACACAGGATCAGCTGATGTTACAGCACAAACTGCATCAGCTGATTCCAGCGTGCTGTTGTGACCTTTGCATTCTGAGGAGAGTCATCTGAATGGCGGCGTCTCCTGCAGGCCGCGGAGCAGCTGCGGCACCGCCAGACGGCACCCTGGCAGGACATGCTGCTCCTTCACACATCAGGCCGAGTCTGCTCGCTCCAGCGTCTCTGCTCAGGTCTGGCTCGTTTAGCTGGAAATGGGGGGGGGGGTGCAGCTACTGCCGCCGAGTCAGAGTAATGGGTAAACAGGTGTTCAGTGTCGCAAAAGGAGCTTTTAACCTGCTTCGATCTCCACACAGTTCAGGTGTTCACGCACGTGTAGAAGTTGTGTCCTTTCAGCACAGTTTGATGATGTTGGGTTGGAAGACTGGGGGCACAAATAAGCATTTTTCTTCTTTCATAGCTGCCAACGAGTTCATAAAGATTAGAGAACAGTGTGAAACTAGAAAGGTTATGTCAGCGTTGTGGCCTGACGTGTCGTTTCTCAGATCTTTCACACTGACGTTGATAAGAAAGGTGTTGTTTCTTCATCAGTCGCTTGCCTCCACTGGTTTGGGCTTTATAGTCTATAAGAAGAACATGGATGACACCAGTCTTATCTGCTTTCTGTCAGGGAATCGCTGGAACGGATGTGGCGAAGGAGGCGTCCGACATCATCCTGACGGACGACAACTTCACCAGCATCGTCAAAGCCGTCATGTGGGGGAGGAACGTCTACGACAGCATCTCCAAGTTCCTGCAGTTCCAGCTGACCGTCAATGTGGTCGCCGTGATCGTTGCATTCACCGGAGCTTGCATCACGCAGGTAAACCCAAGCACGACCTCTGGACGGAGGTAACCGCAGCGCATCGCACGTGCCAGGGTGAATTAGCCGAATATCTGGAGACGAAGCACATTTAAATCCCATCTCATGCTTCTCCTGACTTTCAGGAGTTCAGGGAGCAGGTATGCCACAAACTTCCAACATTTATTTTTCCTTCTCAACACAACGCAGAAGCAGAATTTGGATCTGCACCCCCCCTTAGATCAGATTCAGTTCAAGAGTAGACCTCTTCCCAGAAACACGGCAGAAATCTGACCAATCCGAGGACACCCGAGTCTACATTTGACCACCCAGGAAACACATGAGACGGCATCTTTAAGAAAGTTCTGAACTTCTGATTGATTGTCGTTTCAAAGTGATTACACGCTGTTCGGGTGTATGTTGGGTGCAAAGCTGACGTAGACGTCCCTAAACGGGGCAAACGCTCTGCACCACCCCCACCTACACGTCTGCAGCCAGATTTAAGGGCTTCTTCTCTTCAGCACGTCTCCACGTCTCCTCCAAGTGTCCTGAAAACGGACCCAGTAGATTTTAGATTTTTGTTCAGCCTCTTGACAGATGAATAGATGAACAAATATCCTGGAATCACTGATCATTTGCTGTTTTTGACCCATAATTTGTGTCTGTTAAAGCTGGCTTTTAATCAAAGACCACGACTTCAGGGGAGTAAATCTTTTGGAAAGATTGATGTTTCATTTTACGTTTCAGTGCACATGATTTAAAATTATATGTCTCAGCAAATAGAACCTAAGTCTTTATCTTCTGCTTTGGATGGACAACTTTGACTCGAGCTATAATCACAAAATAACGAGAGAGGCATTTTCAGTCTAATTAGTGAATTAATTACCAGGTTTAAGTTTCAGCATGAAATGACCTGATGTGTCAGATGGTTTGTTCCAGACGAGAATGTGAGCAACCTGCAGAAACCTTTGGTTTGTGATTCTCTGAGGGGTCTGAGAGGCGTCTGAATTTCTTCCTCCTCTTGCAGGACTCCCCTCTGAAAGCCGTCCAGATGCTCTGGGTCAACCTCATCATGGACACGCTGGCGTCTCTTGCTCTGGCCACCGAGCCGCCCACCGAGTCTCTGCTGCTGCGTAAACCCTACGGCCGCGACAAGCCTCTGATATCCAGGACCATGATGAAGAACATCCTGGGCCACGCCGTGTTCCAGCTCATCACCATCTTCACCCTGCTCTTCGCTGGTGAATCCAACGGCCAACAGTCGTCCAAATGCATACGTTGGAGCGTCGCCAGAAAGACTAAGTCGGCTCGTTTCTGCTTGTCGTTTGTCAGGTGAGAAGTTTTTCGACATCGACAGCGGCCGTAACGCTCCCCTACACTCCCCGCCGTCTGAACACTACACCATCGTCTTCAACGTCTTCGTCATGATGCAGCTTTTCAATGAGATTAACGCCAGGAAGATCCACGGAGAGAGGAACGTGTTCGAAAGCGTCTACAGGAACCCCATCTTCTGCAGCGTTGTCCTGGGGACCTTCGCCCTGCAGGTAGCTCCTCTTCCTCTAACCTACAAGCTTCTGTCATGTCCTCTGCTTACAGATGAGAAGGAAACAGAACTGGAGGACAAAGATTGTTCAGATTCAAAAACGAGCCCCGCTAAGGTTGTCCCAATGTCAACGTCTTCTCATGAATCCATATTTTATCCCCAACAGAACATAAAGAACATATCAGATGGTGGAGCCACACTGAATCTCGCGAGAAGGCACAGAGAGAGGGAAGTTTGAATATGACAGCGACCGGTAACTAA
>JBAMYA010000020.1:2548241-2564961 GCA_037176975.1 Arrhamphus sclerolepis
GAGAGGTTTTTTTGAAATTTGGACAAGAAACCAAGGCCGAGATGGAGAAAAAAAAAAAGGAAAAAAAAAAAAAAAAAAAAAAAAAAAAAAAAAAAAAGAACATATCAGATGTTAAAACTGACTGTCCGTTTCATGGACATTTTAACATTAACAGCAGCAACAAAAGGCTCAAAGACAAAAATAATAAAAAATAGCAAACTAGGCCACGGATCAGTAACGTGGCTGCATGTAAAATGAGCATTTCAGATGTAAAACAGAAGTTCACCAATCTGTGTCCACAAGATTAATGAACAACTTCAAAAAAAATGTCCCTAAATGAAAGTGTCAGAGATGTTGAGATGGCACCATCTACAGTCCATAATATCAGCAGATTCAGAGAATCAGGAGGAGAGAGGATGCTACACAACCATTAGCATCACCCCGTCAAGTCAAAATGAGTTTATCATTTTCATGAACTGGTTAAACATCTGATGGGTTCTTTGTGATCTATTGGGAACAAAATATGAGCTTATGAGATTTGACAATCACTGCCTTTTACGCAGCCAACCAACATTTTGTATCCTTCTTTGGAGTTCTACCTCTGTCTCAGTCGTCTCTGCTTTCATGTCACTTTTACTGGAGGAATTTGTTGCTGCTTTAGTTTTTTAATTAACTTCTGTCAACTGAGACAGCACAGGTGAAATATGAGCCAGGTGGCTCCATGGACTGTAGAAGAACTGGACAAACCCTCGCTGACATCAACCATAGAGGCCTTTTGAAGCCTCTTTGTCCTCCAAGATGACACAGTTTGACAGCTCTGGTCCAGAGGCCGTCCAGCTGATGTCTTGGTTAGTCCTGACTAGCAGTCTTCAAATGTGGTGAAGACAGCTGCTCCAGACCTACCCAGAACCATTCCAGACCTGGATGTAGCTACTGAAAAAAATAAATAAGAAATGAAGGTTAGAAACCGTTTATGGGCGTGCTACGTTCCTCACAGCTCTGCATCCTGTTCCTTCTCTAAAAGGCGACGGTCAACGACATAAATAAACAGCTGATGTCATAAAATGATCCAAGGTATTCAGGGTGAAGTGTGGGCACGCGATGTGTGTTACTTGTGAAGCGTGGAAGGATAAGATCATGAATACAAGTTATGTGACTGAAGGAACAGAGCAGAACTCATCAGGCTATCGCAAACTGTTGGACCTTAAATGTGGGTGTCTGACGCAAATGCAGTCAGTAAAAGGACCTGTCACTGTTCAGTCGTCTCCAAAACGCTCTTCAGGCTGCTGTTTGATTCAGTTCATCCTGTTTCAGCTTCATGAAGGGGACGGGCAGACAAACTCTGGGTTTGTGGAACAAAACCTGGTTATGTTCACACAGCAAGTTGCCACGGTAACAATGTCTGCGATGGGCTTGACTCTTTCTCAGGCTTAAGTTATCTCGCTTTGTCAGTTTAACAGTCTACATACTCAGAGTTGGAACCCAACCTGCTTTCTGAACCAGAACCCTGCAGCAGCTGCCGACTGGAAACCTGAATGTTCAGCTCAGTCGTAAACGGACGTTTGTGTTCCTCTCCAGATCATCATTGTTCAGTTCGGAGGGAAGCCGTTCTCGTGCACGGCCCTGACCATCGACCAGTGGCTGTGGTGTGTGTTCATCGGTGTGGGAGAGCTGCTGTGGGGTCAGGTGAGACTCACTCAGATGTTTTCTTGATTTCTGAATGTGAATTTGAGCATGAACGGGGGACGGAGAGCTCCGTGAGGTTTCCTGCAACAAACTGCTGCCTGTTACACACACGCAGCCGCCGTGTTGCCATCACAACCCTCGCCTTGGTGATGAACTCCACACATGAAAGCAGTTCGGCTCCTGTTTACGAGCACAGAGGGAAAACAAAGCCTGGGTCTGTCGGTCCCTCTGTGAATACACACACACCATCACGTGATCCTGCCAGCATGCACGAACACACACACACACGCGAGCTGAGAAAGCGCACGTTAAAGTGTTAAAAGTTCAGTTTTCAGGAGGCAGGCTGAGTGGAGCGTTGTGATTTATTTCAGAGAGAAAAACGGAGGCCGGCTGTGTCTCCGTGCTGCTGCAAACACAACAAACAAGAAAAAAAGAGCAAATATAAACGGATTACTCCAAGACATCTAATCATTACCTGCTTAACGTAAATTAGCATTTTAAAAAAACATGAAAATAAACAAATTTGGCGATGCTGAATATCACCATTAATCTGAGTGATTTACGAGTAGCTTTTTTTTTAATCTTGTTGAAATTAAACCAAACTTCTGTTTATTTTTAACAAACATTAGTATTATGTAATAAAATGAATGAAAATGCTGATTTAATAATTGAGTTGCCTTGTTTGCATATAATTTGTAGAAAAGATTCATCTAAAAAGGAGTTATCAGCTTTATTTTCAGACTGAAGCTGAATAAAGGTTTTCATCCCACTGATGATGATGATGATCATCATCATCATCATCAACATAAATACCTACGTGATCATCAAGAGGTAGCCTGATGGATCAGAACCACATGTGGACAGATGTGGGGTCTGAAAATGAGTCATAGGACCTCCTCATCCAGGAGGAGCAACTGTTGCTGTTCAGACTGCTTCTGCACACAGCTGGTTAGAGCAACAACCAATCAGAGCTGAGAACCAGGGGACATGTTCAGAGCGATGCAAACTAGTCAACAGGAGAGACTCCAATCTAACGAAAATGAAATCCAACGATTGTAGCTCGTTTTTCCAGCAGAATTTGTGGTAAAATCTTTTTCAAAGGTTTACTAAATCCTGACCTTTTGACTTAAACCAGCTGCTCTCCACCTCAGTTATTCCACTTTTTGATATCGGTGCTTAATCAAGTGAGCTGTTGCACTTTCTCAGAGGCCAGATAAAATGACGTGGAAGCAAACAAGCTGTCACAGCAAGATGTCGCTGGTTTTAACTTTTTATAATATTATCGTATGTCTCTATTAATCTAAGGCTGTTTTATTTCCGTAAAAGTACTACTGGGATTAGCCTCCAGCATACTCTCTTTCTCAAAGCTGCAACTCCTGAGATGACCTGATGGCTTCACTGTGACTTTATCGAATTTCAGAAGGCCTTATAAAAACCTGTTTTTCCCGTCCCCCCAGCTGATCTCGGCCATTCCCACTCACCGCCTGAAGTTCCTGAAGGAGGCCGGCCACGGTATCACGAAGGAGGAGATCCACAAGGAGGATCTGACGGAGGACACGGACGAGATTGATCACGCAGAGATGGAGCTGAGGAGAGGTCAGATCCTGTGGTTCAGAGGTCTGAACCGCATCCAGACGCAGGTACGGCCTTCGTGGTTCACAACACCCTCAAAATATCATCAAACGAGTCTGACTTTATCACTAACCTTTTTCCCCTGATGTCAGATCTTCCAGACTCTCTTAGTGGACGTGGTAACTGTTGCTACCCAGAAGTCTGTATTTTGACTTTCTGGTTCTGGTTTGTGTCATGTTTGTTTCTGAAAGAAACCAAGATTAAATTCAGCCCCACTTTTGAACCAAATGGGACGGAAGGACTTTACACCAAACTGTCCCATCAGAGGCCAGGAAGCATCGCCTGATGAACTGACAGATGCAAACATGTAAAATGTTGGTTACCAGGACCGAGTGCAGCAGCGAACAGCTAACATGGCTGACTTCACCTTCACTTAACTTAAAACAAACTCATTCATTCATTCATGCTCTGAATGAGAAAGTGAATTAAGATTTTTAATAACTGTGCAGTTCTGTCACTCTGACAAAGTCAAGATTAAGATTCACAAAAACAGAATGTGGCTCATTATAATTCAGATCTAACCTCAGACATGTCTGGATTTGGTTTTTGTGGGTTGTTTTTTTTTGTTTTAAATGAGAGAAGACGGATTGAACTGAGCAGTTAATGGTCAGTAGTAAACGGTTTACGAAGCTGAAGACCAAAGACTGGGTTGAAGACATTTAGGAATAACTGCTGTTACAGTTCTTCTTGAAACTTCTGAGACAGTTTAACTCTGTTTTCAGATGAAACTCTGCTGACATCTTGCAGGTTATGGTTCTGCTAAATTCTTTGATTTAAAATCTATTTCATGGATCAAAGTCGAAGATCCGACTTTCTCTGGAGGCGGTCTGTGCTCTGTGTCTTCTGCAACACAAACAGTTCTGCACATGAGAGAAATGAGTGTGTGGAGGTGCAATGAAAGCACACAAACACGCTGCAGATGTTGTCCTGTTAATTTCACACTCGGCTGCAGAGCCTCAGCACAGAACCAGTTCATTAAAACAGAAATTAAAAGAGGGCGACAGGCATTCATCAAAAGGCTCCTCGAATGCTTCTTTGTCATCGGTGAATCCATCAGCCTGCTCACATTTACTCTTCTCTCTGTTTATTTACAGCTTGTGCAGCTATGTCGAATGAAAACACAGAATAGTCAATAATTCATGTTTAATAAGCTATGAAACTCAAAAACAAATCAGACGTTAGAAGCAGATCTGAGCGAATATAATCCGCAGTTATTACATTGCTGATCTGAGAGGTCTTCAGGTGTGCTCGTGTCCTGCCAGGACAGTGACCTTTCTGTTCCTGAGAAGATGCGTGCGGTCGCCACATGTCCTTCTGGAGCCTCCACATGGAGAGAGTCTGGACGGACCTCTGACAAAGCTGTCAAATGTATTTAAATTTGGACGAGGACGTTGTCAGGCCTGAGCTGGTGGTCCGGCCGTGTTTTTCTGCTGTATTCACCCAAAACAAATCTAATTCCAGTTACTGCATTCGGATCTTGAGCAGCTCATTTTACTGCTGCTCCAGATTGGGGGTGTGCCAGATAGAGCCCTTTGATGATGCTGTCTCCCCGTCTACGGGGGCTACAGTCCTCATTCAGCCCGGTCCAGCCCGGTTCGACTCCTGTCCTGTGGCCGCTCGAGTCCCATAATCTGTGACTTTATCAGTCCCTGTTTTTTTCTCTGATCACAGCTCAGAAACATCTGCTTGGTAGTGCAGCCTAAAGGCTTATTTATGCTTCAGCCTCAAGGTACGGCGTAGTTGTGAACCCTACGGAGGAACAACGGTGAAGAAGAATTAGCGACTTGAAATTTCAAGATGAAGAAGAACAAATCTACACTTTGTAGCTGCTACACAGAAGTATAAACAAGACTTAAATCTTCTTTCTGTGTAGATGTTTGGGCAGGTTTGAGCTGCGTTTGACCAATCTGTAATCTATTTTTTATTTTTTTTAATTTATTGGAAGCTGCAGGTATCTTTCTTTCACACATCTCTTAAAATGACAGCTAGACAACCCGAAACCTCAGTATATCACAGTTTAATTCATATTTGAACCCTCGAAAGTCAGAAAATGCATAACATGGTGGCCATCCGTGCCTACTGGTTGACGACTTGGACTGGTAACTGCTGGGTTGTTGGTTCAATCCCCAACTGGTACCAGTGATGTGGGTGGGGGGACTCCTGTTCCCTGTATCCTCTGCTCCAGGTGTAGTACCCCAGATGGGTTAAAGGCTGAGGAAAAATCTCCCCCTGTGGGATCAATAAAGTTGATAGTTGATTTTAAAAAAAGTAGCTGTTAGATAAAAAAAAAAAATCCTGAGAATTGGAGGGGGTTAAACAAAATAAGCAGATATCTCCATCTTTTACAGTTCCCATAGTTTAGTGTAGTTGATGTTAAAGCCTGGTGTGCTTCCTGGATATATTCACTTTATTTTGATACTCTATAATTAAAAAAACAGCAGTGTTTTCCTTTCAGCAACCAAAAGAGTTTTGAAATCAGGGGTCCAGATGACAGATGATGTGGTTTTATGAATGATGTGCTGTTTGGAAACCAGAAGGTGGGCGTCAGTGGTGGCAGGTCTGATCAGCGAGGAGACCCTGATTCTGGTGTTTGATGACCTCCACCTGCTGGTCCTGATGAAGCTGACGTCTTAAAGGGAGGAGAAGTTCAGACAAAGCTCTTCCGTGTCTCCACCTTCAGACAAGGAATTTGTGTTTTGTATATCTGTAATATCACTTTGTCGTCCTCCTGAGATGCAGGATGGATGGGGGGGGGTTAGGGGAGTGAGAAAACACTGCTGACTAATTACGTTCTTATCTCTCCTGGCTCCACTTCCCGTCCTCCTCTAATCCTGGTGGGCAGCGTCGTGCCACTCGACGCTTCAACAGTCAAACACAGAGGGCCAATAATTGGTACAAGCGGCAGCTCTGCCGAAGCTTTATCAGTCATTCCAAATGACATTTCTGCACGTTCTTCTGTCTTCACTCGTTTCTCAGAGTGCTGTAAGCCTGACTCAAAAGCTCTTTATGCATTGTTGCACTTCTTCTTTCACGCCTTCGCTCTGCCAGAGGTTCTTAAGGATTTTCACTTTTTGTCACTAACTAAATCACAGCTTTCTCTCCATGATTTTCTTTCTCTCTAAGTCTTCTCTGTCCTGATTTTTTTGTTTCCCCTCTGTCTTTGTTTCATGGTCTTAAAAACAAAATCCTGTAGGAGCTCAGTTTTCCCTCTGCTGAACTAGTTCTGGGAAAAAAAAAAAAGTGAAAGGTAACAGAAAAATGACGTGTAAAACATGAGTCATGTAAAACCTTTGACCTGACAGCTGACATTTATTTTATGTAGGGCTGGGTATCGTTTACATCGCCGATACAAAAACCGATACCGATAACTGAACGATACTTTCTTTCATACCCGTACATTAAAATTTCTGTAGACGGGAAGTTATTTCAGACGTTAATGGTAGAAAACGTCAGTTTATATTGGAAGGAGTTTCCGAAGATAAAACCATACATGGTGGTCTCACTCTCTGTATGCTGAACGATTTTGGGACGTCGCCATCATGAAAGAACCGTGGGGATGTCTTTCATCTTTGTTCAAATTAGCTGTCCTCCGTCCTACATTGTGAGCAGTTTGACGACCAGTGACTCCGTCTACTTACTAATTAATTAAAATGCAACTGGAAACAACGTATTGATCCTCATCTTTGCACCAGTCATCGTCTACAATTCGTTCCTCATCGTACAGTCTTAACGTGCCATTGTGGACGTCGTAGCCAAGATGAAGCAGATGTTTAGATGTTAGGAGCCTTTATTCACCGGTTTAAGTTTTTAAACGCAGAGAACCAAAACTGCGGAACCAGTAATTAGTGGACAGTTGTCAAATCTCCACCACAGTCCACAGAAAGTAAGCGTTAGCCTCTTTATTATCCGTGATGCCACCAGCTGTTGTTTACAATATTCACACAGCAGCTGCTTACAGAACCAGTCAGCCAGTAACGAGCCAGAAATCTGAGACTGGAACCTCTGTGAAGCGGATGACGGTGGTCCGAAGAAGTAAGTCAACCCACCACCATGACAACGGGAGAGTCAGTGATGATGGTTCTCTTTGCTTCAGTCTGAACTGGAGCTACTGGTAGTGGATGTCTGGCGCCGCCTGGTGACGTCAGGATTGGATGATCATAGCGCTGCGATGTTGAACTGCAGAGCGGTGGCGGCGGTGCTACAGAATATAGAAACGAAGCATCACGTTTTTCAGTTCTCGATGTCGAAGCACTTGGATTGAGTTTTGATACCCAGCCCTTATCACATCAGATTCTTTAGCAGTCTTCCAACAACCTCATGCTTCCTGTCATTTAGAATCTTTAAAGAATATAATCAGCATTTCAGCGTCCCGCCTTACTAGAGACTGTTGGGTGTGTTAATGTTCGTAATTTATAACAGTGATCCAGCTCCAGCATACACGCTTGTAATCTTCAGATCTGTGTGTCTCTGACTCCTAACTGCTGCCTTCTCTAACCTCTCCAGAAGTCCCCCCCGACCCTGGTTTGGTCTGTCCTGTCCTCTCGCTCTGTCTCTGCTGTCTAACAGTCTGCTGTGGCTGTCCTCCCTTCAGATGGACGTGGTCTATACCTTCCAGACGGGCCAGGCGGCAGTGCCCGGTGCCCTGCGCCGCCAGCCGTCCGTCGTCAGCCAGCACAATGACGCCACTGCCGCCAAAACTCTGTCTAGCCCCACCCATGTGGGGCTTAGCTCCTCCTCCTCTCTCACCAACTCGGCTGGGGCTCCGCCCCCCGCTGCTGCTTCCTCCTCCACTGCAGGCAGTGAGTCTGTCACTGGAGGCCAGCTAACACCACGCCTCACCAGCTGGACTCAGTTTCAACCGCATAACACACTGAAACCAGCACACAGCCGTCTGCATGTCCTGATCTCACCAGTACTCAGCTACTGGCTCCAGTTCTTCACAGTTTGACACTTCATTTCTGTAATTTATTGGTTGTTTTACATCACTGTTTTTCAAAACAGTCAAAATGAAACTCAAACGCTCACCCAGCAGCAGCTCCAGGACCTCACTAGCTGAGCTTAGCTTTACTCGTTAGCTTCAGGGTTAAAACCAACCACAGCTGTTAAGAAAATGACTCAATATGTTTGCAAAAATGGTAAAATCAGTTAATACAAGCATGCATGTGCTTCACAAGAAGAGATTCACCTTTAGTATCTAGTTTAAAAAGCTATTAACCTCTTACTTAAAACAGAATGACAGCAAGAAGGATTTTCATGTTAAAAAAATCAGTTTCAGTCTTGTTTGTAGGAATGTTTAAAGTACTTTCAGGAATCTCTTGTTCCTACTAGTGATAAAGAACTGAACTGTAACTAAACCACAAACCAGTGGTTCTCAACTGGTCTGGCTTTGGGGACCCATTTAAGATGAGCCTTAACTCAGGTCCCAACCCACTTGTTTATCACAGCCCACCAGCTGAGAATCACGTCTAGCAAGAATAATAATCATAATAAATGGTTATTATTCTAAAAGATTCTAAAAAAAAAAAAGGCTACCTGCTACCCAACTTTTGTGGTTGGGTAGCAGGTTTTAGAAAAACCAGTGAAATTGTGATAACGATGAAAAAGTACAGCTGTCAACAGGAGAATACAGTTGGACAGACAGCCAGACGGTCTCCGGATGGTCTTTTTAGAGCTCTTTCACTGCCACAGATTCTTAGTTTTTTGTTTTGAGGTGGAAATATTTGTACATAGAAAACAAAGATCTCCTACCCAACCTGTAAGTCACAGGAGCTATGTGAACATTGTTGATTAAAACTGGAGTGTATGAAGAGGACATGCAGACGTCCTGATCCGTGCTTTCTCTGCAGCATCTTCTCCATGTTCATCTCGTCCCCGTCGTCCTGCAGCTTCTCCTCCTGCATGTTGACATGTTGAACGCTGCAACACGCATCCATGAACCCTGATGAGACTTGAGTCGAGTCCCTGGTTTGGGAATGTAAGAGGGGAAATAAACTCCAGGCTTCTCTTTTTCCTCCTGCCCTGGAGGCAACAGCCTGGTCACCAAGATAATTTTGTGGGTTAATCCTGGGCCGGGTTAAATCTGTCAGGCTCTGCAAGTCTCTCATGGTTTTTTACAGCCAACAGCTTTTTAACACACATGCTGTGATTTTGTGTGTGTGTTTGTCTGCCTGTGTGTGTGTGTGTTGGTTGTGTGCATGCTCTGAGCTGCAGTGCGCTGCCTTCAGCTCTCCTGTGGTTCAGTAATAGAGAGCTTTGAACTGCAGGGTTATTAATTATAATGAAGAGTGTGTGCTGGTGCGTATGAATCTGCGTGATCAACTACAGCCTCGGTGGATTCATCTGAGAAAAGGACTTTATGCAGAGAAAGAAGAGCAGATAGAGGACAAAATGATTCTGGCTCTTAGTCCGATTATGTACTAAACACGAGGAATGCGTTTAATGGGGTTTGTGTGTGTGTGTGTGTGTGTGTGTGTGTGTGTGCAGGTTTCATTTGAAGTTTTGCATTCTTGCGGTCGACACCAGCCGCTTTCTGTAATATTTACAGATGAATGCGTCTCCAGTTTTACCCCGCTGGCCAGCGTTGCATACGTACATGCGTTCAGAGTACGGTTCTGGCCGTCTCAGAGATGCACAAATGCGGGAAAAATCATTGCCTGATAGATCAGAGCCACATCTGGACAGATGTAGGGTCTGAAAACCAGCCATAGGACCTCCTCCTCATCCAGGAGGACCTACTGTTGATCCTCAAACTGCCTCGACATGCAGAGCAACGAACAAGGAGAACACTTGTTGCTGTTTTTTTAAAGCCAAATTTGAGAATAACTAGTGTACAAACTAGTGTATAAAATGTAACGGTTTGTCCGACAGATTTACGTAATCGTGTTCAGATTACTTCTTGAATAGCTTTATTTATCATTAGATCAAGTTTACCAGATGTCTCTTAACATTCATAAATGAGATGGACCTCATCTACCTCAATCATTAGTGACGGGTTCTCATTGTATCATTTTTACAGTTTTATAAGATAAAATCAACTCACAGGAATGTGAAATCAGTAGATAATTAATATACAGCATGTTAAACATACGTTGTGGCTACAACACAAATAAATCTGAGTGTATTTCAGGATCTACAGTAAATGCAGCGTCATCACATCATTAGCAGGTTGCTGCTAACGTGCTAATGCACCGATGGCCTTAAAGTTACCGTTGTCATGGTGTTGGTGTGCTTTGGAAAGAAAAATAAAATGAAGATAAAGAAATGTCTTTCTTCTTAGAGTTTCACATTTTTCTTCCCAGTTCTCAGCTGTATCTGGCGCTGTTGTTGCTAGGCTACTGTGCTGTGTAGACGCTGATGTTTACGTTATTTCATGGTGCGTTCCTATTGGTTGGTTAGCTGACCGATGGTAGAGGCAGCGACAGGCCGTCACACTCTGAGATGATTCCTCACTGCTGATGTCTGTCTCAGCTGTCTTTGGTTGTAGACAGTTCTATTGTTCATCTTTGCTCCCGTCTCATTGTCAGATCTACCACCACCGTTTCTGAGGAACAGTTTTACCGCCACTGACCATCTTTAATCTCAAACGGCCAAAATCGTACAGCATGAACCTGTCATAAAAGATTGTTCTGGAAGTCGTCCAACTGTCAAAGCTGGTTCAAACGACAGCTGTTTACCATCCAGACTACGTCTCCGCTCTGTTGTCATCACATTAAACCTTCTAAAGATGCTCTACAAGCATACTGATCTGACTGGTTTCCCAAGACATTTGGGCATAATTAATGAGCTTCAGCTGAAGGTAGCTAGCAGGGATGGAGGGCTTGAGACCGGCCTCGAGACAAAGACCTGTTTTTTCACGGTCTTGGGCTTGGTCTCGGATCCTTATGAATTGGTCTCGGTCTCGGTCTTGTTGACAAATTGGATCAAGACTGGCTCGAGAAGAAAGCGGGACGACGTTTAGTTTTACTAGACATCTACAGCGGGCACACAAGGAAAAGGAAGTGTCTAAATTACTAACAGTGACGGACTAGGTGGTCTGGCAGATGCCAGAGGGGCCGCGGCCTCTCATGGGCCGCCTCCTGTACAGTGTGGCATGACCGTGCAGACCAATCATTTGACATGGCAGCTCAGAGATTGCATCATCGCAATCCACTATTGAGCGCCCATAACTACGCAGAAAACTGTTAGCCTAATTATTCAAATCACATTATAGACTTGCATTTGAAGTTGATTAGTATTTATTCCCGGGGTGAAAGTAAGCCGGTCCGGTACTGCGTATCACTAAAACATTCAGTTGCTGTAGGCAGTAGCCTACCAGGAAGATGGGAGAGCTGCTCTCCAAGAGCAGCTGCCTGCTATAAAGTCCTCATTCACAACCAGTCAGGGCCACACTCTGCGTCAGAAAATAGATCCGTTAGCAATATGCAGTCTTGACAACTACTTTGTCCGTTTAAAGATTCCTTTTAACTCATTCCAAATTGTTTCTGAACTGTCTGTGCTGTGTTTTACTTAATGTAGATATTAAACGGTGTACCACACGCTTAATGTCTTTACGTTCATTGCAAGTCTCATTTAAAATCAGTTAGAGAGTAAACAGTTGTGTTTCATGTTATTCACGATACAGAACAGCTCGGAAAAGAAACTGCTTGTGAACTAATGACGGAGATTTTGCTCAGCAGTACGTGAGTGCGCATGCGCGTCAGCTTCCGAAACGCATCTGTTGCTATGGCGATTGGTGCATTAGATTTAATGCACTGGGATGTTTTCCAGTTTTTGCTTGTGACCACATGGTCTGTTCTTAGAGACTTGTATTCTGGATACAAGCTTGTTTGTACTTTAAGTGCATAATGGCAAGACATATGTTTTTTTTTGTTTTTTTTTATTATGGAACGGCAGGCTCCAATAATCCATCCATGCTTTATTGGAGTTATGCATTGATATGTTTATATTTTGGCTCAGTTGTTTAAAGCACGGGAGTTTAATTTCACTATTACTGCAAAAGTGCTGTTCTTTCCGTGCATTAACAGATGTATCTTTGAGCTGCGATTTGCACGCACACAGCCCACCCTGGAAAAAAAAAAAAAAGACAGAATGTGTATCAATGTGCGGCTGCATTTAATAATTCAAATATTAGTTTATTGTGACAATTTGTAGTTTAATAGCAATAAGTAGTTTTGGTTGATTAATTAACCAGTGTTCCATTAACATTTGAATTTTGTGGGGTCAAAAAATAATGTCCTGAAATGTTTGTCAAAATTTTTAAACATTCGGCCTCGGTCTTGGTCTCAGTCTCAGTCTTGATCTCATAAGAACCGGTCTTGACTCCATCCCTGGTAGCTAGATGAACTTGCTGAGCAAACTGAAATTCTAGATTTCGGGGCTATAACTTTTGCACATATGAGCCAAAATGTTTTCCATCCTCTGCGTTTTGTGTGCATTGCTCAGGCAAACACCTCAGCACTGAACAGGCAGCTATATGTGTGGCCGTGTCCGGAGCTTTTGTATTCCGGCTCCGTAGGTTGACCCATAAAATGTGTGATTGCTGAGATGAGGTGAGACTCCAAACACTGTGAGATTGGAAAGAGGTAAGGCCACGTTTAAAATGGGCACTGACACAGGAAGGTGGGCTTTCATGGTCTGCTGGGAAATGTGGAGGGGGGTCCTCATCGAGTAGCAGCATGGAACCAGCTCAGTGTTAATCCAACAGAAAAGAGCCCGACACACACAACTCTCCTGGGGCAAACATGGAGGGCGAAAAAAGGAGAAAATGGAGCTTGTGTTCACACAATTGGCAGTGAGGAAATGCGATTGCTCTAGAGGAAATGACACAAAAGTCTTTAATACAACAATAGTGAATTGCATAATGACTTACACAGTGTCAAGAAAGCGAGTGAGCTGTAATTATAGATCATGATAATCAAATGGCAAGGGAAAAAGGACTGTTTTGACACAAGGAAATCAGTAAAATCTATGAGTGTGACCTGTCGACATTGTTTACCAGTAATGTCTTCAGCTGTGAGACTTGACTTTATAAGGAGCATGCTAAACAGGCTTTAATTGTCATGATTGCTGACAAAAAATGGAGCCACAACTGGATGAAAAATAACCAATTTAAAATGATAAAATAAAACCCATGCCTTACTCCTCACCTTCCTGATGAGCACGGCAGCATACGATGGATTACACATTACAAACAGCACATACGAAGCTGCTTTTCTGCTTTTCGATGCAAAAGCATCGGAACCCCAGCTGAGGTAAAAGTCTCTCATATTCCACCACAACACTGGTTTATGAGAAACTTTAATTAGCTCTTCTGTTTGTGGTCTGTTGCATGAGACTTTGATTGGCAGTGTGGCAAAAGCAAACTCGAAAAAGGTGTTTGACTAAATGAAAATTTCAGTTTTAATCATCACAGTGGAAATTTCATGGCCTTTTGGGAATTCTGTATCCTGTGAATGGCTGAGAGAGTTCAGTGGCTTTATAACTGCGGCGTGATTGCTTCTGTTTATCTGTAAGTGATTTTTGCCTTATCCTGGGGGGAGGAATCAGTGCTGCAGTTGTGCTCCTGGAGGCAATTTTCTCACATGGAAGTGGGATTGGGTAAAAACGCAAAGTTGGCCCCCGCAGATTTCATTGTCCCTGCTGAGGCTGAACTCCAACTTCCTCCGCTACATATATTTTTCAAATGTAGTTACATGCTAACAGTTGTGGGCGGGAACTCAATATGCATTTGGGTTTTTAGTCATAATTAACCATGTGATAATCAAGACCATGTAGAATTTTATAAATTTGACAGCAAGTAGTACAACATATGGCAGTAATGTCATCAACCCTTTGTTACCTCCATGGATAACTTAATTATAAACATCCAAATGATCCAACAATGTGCTCCTGCTGGCTTCCAAGTGGGAAAGAGCTGTTAGCAACAGCATTTATTGTTATTGTATTATGAAAAGCTCCAGCCAGTTAAATGTTGTCTGACATCTCAATCAATATGTGAAACCCTCATGTTGTCACGACAGATCCTACGTGGGACAAAACACGTAAAGGGGCAGCACTTGCACTGATCCGGGTCTTCATCTTTCCTCGTGCTGTTTCCTACTTTTGGTTATTCCATGCCAAGTAGACAGGACCAAAACTTGTGTGCTGATCTTTTGCTTGTCACAGTGACAGGAACATAGTTTATTTTGAGGTTCAACACTTCAACATTCTTGTTTTGTACTTCCTCTCACCCCAAATCTGTGTCTTCCATATTCTCAGAGGTACTTTGGCCACTTTACCCACGTCATGTCAACCATGAAGGGATAGATGTGGAACTTCTTTGCTTTGGATCTACGTTATTTACATTCTGCAACATTGTGGTTGTACATCATGATTGTTTGAAGACAGAAGATGACATAATGAATAGTCTGTATCGCTTGTTTTGGCTTGTTGTTTTCTGTACCAGAAGTCATGGTATCTGCAAAAAGCCCCTGATGCAAAGCCTTGTACGTTACGACTTGTGCTGCCACCTCGTGGTTGAAAAAACCCGCCATTTTCTCAGTACTTACGTAGTTTCTATTCACAGGTAAAGACCCAAATCTGGGAGATCCGGAGGCAGCAGCAAACAAAATTACTTTCATTAAAAAAAGATCCAAAAATCCAAAAACATGAATTAAGGAGGGAATAACAAAAGGCTGAACCCTGAGCAAAAGGACATGCAAATGGACAGACAGAAGGACAATGGACAACCTATTTAAAAATTAATCATACATCAGATAATCTACAATTAAATTGTAATACATATTAGCCTGCTAGCAGAGCTATGATGTGATCAAGTACTAGATGTTCCAATCGCAGAAGGTCCAAACGGCGTCCTCCGTCCTCCGGAGTTCATACTAGGCAGGTTTGACTCAGGAGAACGTACTTCGAAGTAAACAAATTCAGATTTTGTTTACATGGAACTGCAAAACGGCCACACAGAGGGCGAAAGTACTTTCACGATAAACAGGAAATTAGGAACAAGATGTCCAAATGAGACAGTTTTTGTCCTTAATTAATACATCACCTACACATGTTCCAACACAAAATCATAAAATAACATTAACACAAGTATTCTTAATTATTATTATACTCTTTATTATTAAGTGTTCTCTTTTCTGGGCCCTCGTTTGTGAAAATCTAATAAATTTATGATCTGTGATGACAAGGAATAAACAGTTTAGACTTCAGTTTAAAATAAAATGGAAATATTTATGATTTTCTGTTTCTGTTGATTAATTAATAATGTGACAGTTGGATATTTATTGATGTCTTTCAAGTATCTCACCCAGCAGCGGTTATTAAATTTGTTGCCTGTAAGGTTTGAGACTAATTTGATCAAGTTAGTGTCAAGAGGTGCCCATGTTGAAAGCAACATGGAGGCTGATTGTGGTGGTAACAAGCACAACATTTCAGTGTATTATCGCCTTGTGCAGCATCCTCATGACATGAATGTGGCAGTGCGGCTGCTGCTGCGCCTCTTGCGTGCCCGTCACCACCGTGCATCGTTATTGGAGCTGACAGTGCTGCCAGAATGCCTCGTCTCGGACTCGCCAGGCGTCTTTCTGAAGACGAGCGGTATCGACTTCAGCTCTCCAGGTGTTACAAGTGCGTTGCTGTTTTACCCTATCGACAGCAGATCATTACCGAGCAGGTGGAGGACTGCCAGCAGGCTCTGCGCTGCCTGTCAAGCTGATCGCTGAACATGTTTAAACAATAAAGTTCATTTGCTCACATATAAACAATAGTAGGAAAAGCCCACGCTCATGTTCACTGTAGTCGACTTCAAAGGAAACTGCTGGATTTTTGATTGTTGCTGCTCAGTGATTCATTATTTCTCTGTATGGCTATATATAATAATGTGGTTTGCATTGAGATCAGGAAAATAGCTTAGGGGGATAAAATGGCACAAGCACCTCAAGCAGCATTTGTATCTTTGTATTTGCTTTGTGCTGCATGTATGGAGAGTGTGGCTAATTATTCAGTCATTGATTGACCTGTTGCCCAGTCAACAAAGGACAAGGAACTTCATGAAACTGGCTAATTAACTTCATATCATACTGAGACATCAGCTTGCTTTTCAGCAGATTTTAGAAAAAAGAGATAAATTCTTCCCTCCTCCAATTAGGGATTAATTTCAGATAGAAATGAAGTCTTTTTTTTTTCTTTCTTCAAGGCCTCATCTGATGGTTCTGATTTCCGTTCTTACACCTGTAAACAACCACTTAAAAATAGCAGAGGCTGCAGTACCACTAAGCTATTTGGGAATAATATTTAATTGCAATTTTTCGGACAGACTGAATTTGAGATTGAGAATCACAGGCTGAGTCACAATTCAATTCAATTCAATTCAATTTATTTATATAGCGCCTATTTACAACAAGTCATCTCTAGGCGCTTGAGAAAC
>JBAMYA010000020.1:2565061-2577556 GCA_037176975.1 Arrhamphus sclerolepis
ACGCTGATGTTTACGTTATTTCATGGTGCGTTCCTATTGGTTGGTTAGCTGACAGAGATGGTAGAGGCAGCGACAGGCGTTCACACTGAGACGATTCCTCCACATGTCTGACGCTGCTGATATCTGCTGTCTTTGGTCCTTCATCTTTGCTTCTGTCTCATTGTCAGATCAACCACCACCGTTTCTGAGCTACGATGGAACACTTTTTACCTCCACTGACCATCTTTCATCTGAAACGGCTGAAACGTACATTGAGAAGCCGGCATTATGGATTGTCACAGAAGTCTTTGATCAGCTGTTGTCTCTTGACGACTGCTGTTTGCCAACCAGACCACATCTCAGCTCTGTCGTCATCACTAAAACGATAGATTGATCTGATTGGCTCTCCAAGACTGTTGAGCATAGTTGATGAGCTCCAATGAACATTCAAATTTGCCAGCTGTACGTCTAGATTTCTAGGTGGTCTATCGTAGCACAGAAATGGCATTCGTACATCTCTGTGAGACAGGAAAAAGATGAAAGATGGAGCCAATCATCTGTGTCTCTGTCAGCTAAACAACCAATAGGAACGCACCATGAAATGACATAAACATCAATGGAAAAACTTGGAAGAACAATGTGGAACTCAAAGAATAAAGACACCTTTGTCCTCTTGGTTTTATTTCTTTTCTTGTAAAAACAAGTGACCACCACGACTCGACCATGACATTAACATCCTGAAATACACGCAGGTTTACTTCTGTCATCACCAAATTTCAGCCTATGTTCACTTTCACAGTCTAACATTAACAATCTACTTATTTTACCTTTCCAGGAAGTGGCAGTTAGAAACACACACCTGGAAAAGTAGAAATCACGCCAGCATCAACAGGCTTGTAGTCACGGTTGAGATGGAAATGAAATTATCTTTGCAACAAATGCCATTTATAAGGATGCTGAAAGATCTCAGACTGTCCAGAAAAATAATAAAATAGAGTATCAGCTGCTAAAAGGTTACTGTTGAATGACCTGGAGATGGACGCTAATTAGTTGATTGGTGCTCCAATGAAAAATCAGCCTCAGCTCTCGTGACAGGGAAAGATTTAATGTCTGTCAGAGACCAGGTAGCAGGCGGAGGATGGTTGACCATCTACAATCTACAGGGTTAAACTAATAATGACGATAGAACGGGTAAATGATTGCTCATAGGTGCTTACAGACATTCGTGTTTATTGGATGATAGTTTTTCTGTCTTAATGGGCACCAGTCCTCCCACAGATAGGTTCAGAGATGGTTCGCCTGACATCTTGAAGTTTTAACTCTGCATGGCGCCATGCTGAGATTCAAAGACTTGCTGTTGCACTTTCATGGTGAAGCTCAGTTTTCATTCTTTCTGGGACTGAGCAGACCAGAGTTGGTCTTTTATCTTTTTAAACGTGGTAGTTTGTGCCGATTTACACCCTTACTACAAAATTACAACTGATTTCCTGGAGTTCGAGCACTCCTGTGATCCCAGTCGTTAGTCGTGAAGTGGAAATCAGAGCAAATGGGAGACGGTCTCTTCTGTGTCTCGGCTTTAGGACAAATTTAATATTGTAGCAAGTCTTCAGTCTTGTTTCATGCAACCAAAGGAACCTTGCCTGGTCGTAGTCATGGACAGTCATATGTTAGGCTTTAAAAAGTGTCTAATGTATGGTCATGTGGGTTATGCCTTGTTGCCTTGACAACAACATTTTGATCCAGATTGATGGTCTCCTGCACAGACCAGTGCTGATTCCATTCTTTAATTTCTTTTCATTTGTCCTCATATGGTGGTCACAGCGCTTCGATAGGTAACTGATGTAACTTGGTTCCTGCATTAGCCCTGCAGAGTTCTGGGTCCAGAGTAGCACCAGTTTTCCTGGCTCTGAATCGTTGCTTTCTTCACATTTGACTACTGGGAAAACTGGTTTGAAGTTAGCAAAACTAGAACCACTGTGGTGGAACAGGCCTTGGGATGGATGGATGACGGATGAGTGGGTGGTGAGGGTCAGGAAATAGAAGACAAGAGAAGAAACAGCTGGAGTCCTGGATGTTCTGAGCACAAACAGCAGCGCACCTCTGGTCCAGGGAACTCTTCATATTGTAGTCATCAAGTTTGTTTGTTTTTGTTTTTGTCTTCTTCTTTTTTTTTTTGTTGTTTTCCTTTAAGTCCTTTCTGTTTTGAAAACAAGTGTGTCCTCTGTTTTTGTTTTTTCGGGGCAGGTGGGCATGACAACCTAACATCACTCTCATTCTTCTGTGTTGAGATGAACTTGACAACAGGCTGCTGATCAGGCCTGTGTGTGTGTGTGTGTGTGTGTGTGTGTGTGTGTGTGTGTGTGTGTGTGTGTGTGCGCGTTCCTGCGTTTTGCTGCCTCCACCATCGTGGTGAGCCTTGTTGGACCCTTTTGTGTTTCAGTTTTTGGGATGTTTTCAGTTTTCCCGCTGTGCTCTTGCTCCCCTTCCGTTGTGTTTTGTGGTTTTGCGTGCTCCTGCCCAGGTTCAGCCACTCGACCGCCCACCATGTTTCCCATCAGCCCCTGCTGCCTGTGCGTGTGCGGTTGCCGACCTGCGGGTCCGTCTGACGGCACTCTGCTCTCTTTCGTTTCAGATTAAGGTGGTGAACGCGTTCCGTAGCTCCCTGTTTGAGCTGGAGAGCCCACAGTCCCGTAGCTCCATCCACAACTTCACGGTCCATCCCGAGTTCGTGCCGCAGTCCGAGGAGGAGGCTCGCAACATGGAGGAGACGGGAGAGGAGATCGACGCCCTCCCCGACTCCTCGTCCGGGGCCAGGGGAGGAGGAGAACCGCCCAGCGCCTTCTCCCTCAACTGCAAGTCATCTATCTGAGCTGCTCCTCCTCCTCCTCCCTCCTCTCCATCATCACCTCCCCACCGAACTGTCACACAGAGGAGGGACGCCATGACTGCTCATCCCCCCGCTCACATGCCTCTCATTGTGCCCCCCCCCCCCACTCATTCCTGCCACGTCGTGTTTCTCCTGCTGACTGTGGTGTCGTCCTGCCTGTAAGTGTCCCCCCTCCACCTCCACCTCCTCAGCAGCGGGCAGAGTCCACGTCTCCACGGCGGACGGCCCGCTCCACTTCATGCTTTCTTTTTACTTGATGTTTTTTGAAAAAGCTTTTAAAACGTGTTGGTTTGGATCTTTGCCGGACTTGCAGCAGCATGTCTCGTTCTTTATTCGCTTCATTCCTTCGTTCTACAGAAACGGCACTGAACTTTCCAGAGAGTGCAGTGATGCTGATGTACATACACGCTTCTGCTCTTCTACACAGCTATAAGCCGGGTTTGGTGTTCAGAAGATTTTTAGGCAAATGCAAAATTGTAACCTGTTTTTCTTGTTTGTTTTCTTTCAGTTTTTTTTTTTTGTTTTGTTTTTTTTTTTTTAGATGTTGACCATTTTTTGTTGTTGTTTTTAAAACCTTTAATGAATGTTCATTGATGGTTGACTCAAACTTCTGAGAATGTCTTGTGAGTGTGACACTACAGTTCTTCGAGGTCCAGCTGGTAAAATGTTCTTCCCTTTATCGTGTCTGTGAGCGTCGCTCTTTCTTTAGTCGCTGTGTTGCATGTCGAAGGACAGAATGTTTACTTCCCTGAATTTCCCCACATCCAGAGAGGGCTCGCTTTCGGCTCAGCGGGGGTCTGGCCTGGTCTCCTCCAGTCTCCCCCCGTACGTCCACAGGAGCGTGGTTCGTGTCGCCCCCCCCAGCCTGCTTATAATAGGATGCATGTTTCGTTTCGTTCGTGATGAGTCGCATGATGACGTAGGAATGACAGTCGTCTTTGTGAGTCTAAAGGGGGTCCGTCCCCCATTACCTTCCTCTCTGGGTCTGAACTTCCTGTCTGTGGGTCTGAACTTCCTGTCGCTAACCAAATAGCTCAGAGATCGTGGGCTGACGTGTTCTCAGAGAAAACAACCGGAAGCAGCTGTTGGTTCTGGCGTTTTATGACCAGAACATTTCAGAGATGACACGCCAGTCTTAAGCTTTTTTTTTCTAAGGACCATGGTCCGGTTATGCAGAGATTTCGTCCCACAAGGGACATTTGAAAAGCAACAACACGTGACAGTCGCGTGCTAGTCGTCGTCGTCCACCTCACCCTGTCTTGTCCTTTCTAGAATTAAACGGCCTTCAGGTCTCACAGGAGCGTTTTAAAAGCAGAGCGCTTGTGAGCGATGTCTCGAGTTTACACAAAGGTTTAAAGATCATGTAAGAACCCCGCAGTCGTCCGCTCGTTTAGACATACAAATCACTGTCCTGAGTGGCATCAAATAAACTGTGGTTCAGACGTCTTCAGAAATCTCCTCAACAGCCTCCAGGTGTTGAGGTGATGTCAATGGACAAGTCAGACCTAGTAAATGGTGCTTTTATTTTGAAAATCAACCAGATTATCTATGATGTTCTAGTGAAGGTCCAACATCAAACTAGACTGACTCGTATCTCCACGAGAGCAGAGGGGGATGCTGGGTAGCTTCTAAACCGCTACACAGCGACTCCGGGGAAAGTTTCCCTTCTTCAGAGTACAGAGCTTCTCCTTCAGTCAACTGGCCAACTCAGCCGCCTCTTTACACCCAGACCTCCTCCTCCTCCTCCTCCTCCTCGCCCTTCACAAAGGTGTGAAGGATGAGAAGCAGACTGGTTTATAGCGGACTGTGAAGGCAGGGTTCTCCAGTTAGATCACAGACAGGAAGTAAAGGACCACGGAGCGGGCTCTTGACCGTCTGCCTGTGTTCAAGACAAACCTTAGTACCCCCCCGCTGATGTTCTTGTTCCCCGTTTGTCCGTGACGTCACACAGCCAGCATCGCCGCTGCTGCCGCTCTGCTGTGTTCGACCAACGGTGTCTCCTGTGAGCCCGTGCGGTTGAATCCACCACGTACTTCCTGCTGCAGGCCGTCCCGTACATCGCAGCCGTGCAGCAATGAAGTCTCTAATCCTGCAGCTGGAGGCGGCGATGCGCCCAAACCCATCATAGTCCAGCGAGCGGCCATCAGCTGAGACACCTTACTGAAGTAATGTGCTACTACTGCCATATTTCCAACTTTCTGTCATGATAAGTTGACCTTCTCCCCTCTGAGGAGCTTTTTCTATGTACTCAGAGCCATATTTTATAGGGTGTTGTTTTCTGTCATTGTTCCCCACGCTCACCCCGGCCCTTTACTCCAAACACGACCAAAAAAAAAAGCGAGGAGAAAAAGTTCCGTTGTCACTGCCGAACCAAGTTTAAAGAACCTCTACGATGTTTACATGAAAAGCAAGTCGTTGGCAGTCTGCCTGCACTTCTTTCATCCAACCGCTTCCCTCCTTCATCCCCTTTCTTTCCTCAAACTTCAGAGTTACTATTGAACTAAATGGGGAATCTTTCTTGCATGGTTTTCATATAAAATTCAATGTTTTGCTCATTTTTTACAATTCTTCTGTATTTTTATATTAAGTACTTTTTAATATTTTGGAGATATATGAATATATATGTATAGGCTGAAGAGTTTGGTGACAGTGCAGTACATGAATGAGATGAATCTACCGTGGACTCTTTTTACAGCTCTCTAAATATTTATGCCACGTGTGTCGTCCTGGTAACCTGATGTTGGGGCTGGGAAACCTTAAGTTACTGGTTTACGTCCTGTTGGCCATTCAGTTCAAGCCTCTCCAGTGCAGTCCCATCAGCCCCCCTGTTCAACACGTGCAATTACTTTAATCATTGTGACGCACCACGCTAGATGTGTGATTTACCCGACTACATTAGGCTTCAGCAAATGCAGTTTGAATACAGAAAACTGTGTCAAACATTAAATGGGATTATGATTATTTATCCAACTCTTGGGTTTGTTGTACTTTGAAGCTTCTGCACCAGTTTTTCCTCAATCAAGTGGACCCTGCTGCTTCCCAGCTGGCAGGTGTCGGGCAGAATCCCAGCTGTGTCCCGCTACAGGCCACACCTCCAGCGGGGGAGGTGGCCTCTTAAGCCCCGCCCATCCGTGTTTGAAACAGCAGTGCAGAGCTGGAGCTCAGACCTGACATCCATCTGAGGTTTTAAGGTTTTAGCCGGACCCTGACCCCACTTCATTTACTTTACCTCAGCAACGGAGGCAGAGTCTGACGGGATGCAGCTGAAGCTGCAGCTGCTGAGGCGTCTAAGTGCTCGTGACATCACTTCCTCTTCTGTGTGTCCGGTGGCTTCAAACGAGACTCCCGTTTGTTTGGTCATCCTGCATAGAAGGTGAATCCGGCGTGGCTGCTGTCTGCGGTGGTGTCAGGAGGTGAGAGAGGGACGGGGGCAATTGGCCAATCAGCACCCCAGCATAGCTTTAATGATGTTCTGCCAAACTGGTTTCCTGTTGCTTTCGCCATGACGCCCTTCCCTTCCCCCACACTCACCCCTGTGGACCAGTTGCCCTCATGCCTCGATGCCTCGTGCGCGTCGCAGAGCGGCCACGCCTTCAGATGAGACTTGGGCAGCGGATGGAAAAAACACAGATTTGCCCTTCAGATGGTTACATTTTGGACTTGGCTTGATCTCAGCTTCCCATCAGGACTTGTGTGTGCAGAAGGAGCTGCCTCTCGTCCAGCCGCTGTCGCATCATCAGAGCCCCGCCTCCTTCAGAGCCCCGCCTCCTTCAGAACAGCTTCCCGCCTGTGGACACGAAGGAATTCACCAGAGAACCTCATCTTCTTCAAAACTCACAGACAAAAAAAGGAAAGGTTCAAACGAACTGAAATATCACAGTTGGAAGTCATGAGCACTTATATATTTATATACTCTATATATTTATATCTGATATGTATGTGTAAATGTGTGTGTATATATGTATAAATATATATAATATACACACACACATATACCCATAGATATAAATATGGTTCTCAGTTGAACTTCATTGCAAAAAAAGACTGAAAAGGTTTTTGTTTCTGTAACTACTCTGATTCTCAGTAATAGGCGTTGGTGTTATTTTTGTATAAACATGATATCATCTATGTGGCATGCATGACATATATACAGAATTTGGTGGTTTAAAGCAATATGTCCAACCTGGTGCGATTGGTCCGTCGTGTTCTGTGTAGCCTAAAGCCACTCTGTACGAAAAGAGGAAAAACAACCAAAAAAAAAAAACCTGAAAAAAAAAAAGAAACAACCACAAAACCTGCATTTGGATAAAAATAACTGTTCAGTATCCGTGTTCAGTGTTCTGTGTTCTGCATGTTTTAGTATGGAATGAAACATCCCAAACGTCGACTTGTTTTCCAAATAAATTCCAGAAAAACATGCCCCAAACACATGCAACATTTCACACACACACACACACACACACACACACAGGCAAGCACTCAAACACACTTTATTTGCACTGTGAGGTGAAACACACTGAGGAAATGAATCTTGTGTGACTTCTGATGGGTCGATAAAGATTCCCGCCATCTCATTTATCCAGAAACTAACAGATGCTCCCGCTCATCCTCATCCTCAGCTCAGATTTACAGACTCCCCCTGAACTCATCATGCGCTCATTTGTGCACTAAGAGGAGCTTCAGCTTCAGGTAGGCCCCCACCCACAAAGAAAAGCTGAATCTTCACATCTGAGGAATGAAACCGGTGAATCAGTTGGTCTGCAACAGTGGTTGATTTTTCTTTATTACAAATTTTTAGGTCATTTTTGACAAAAATCAAAGAGGAAAAGCTGCAGTTAGTGTGAAGTTTGTCTCACAACGAAGTATGAAATCTGGCAGGAGTGAAGAAACATGAGGTCACATGAGTCGCCCGCTGATGCAACCAACCAAAGCGTCGTTACCTGTTCAGATCTCAGTCATCTTCATCGTCATCTTCATGAGCTCTGATGATGACTCATCAGAACGCTCATCAGTCCACTGCTGACATCCTTGGCCATAAAAATGAAGAAACCATCTTTGGAATACCACTGAAGTCAATAAAAACTAAAGCCAGATATTTAGCAATACCACTTCTGACCACAGGGGGTGTACTGATATGTCATCACCTATAGTTTTTTGAATACTTTCTTGAAATACTTTTTTTTAGGGGGAGGGTCTGAAGTTCCATCAGAGCTTGGTCCTGGTGAGGTCTGGATAAAGTCTGTCTAAAAGGTCTAAGAGGGCGGCTGGAGGTGGACCACCAACTAGCAGCCTTCGCCCGTGGGTGGAGCTTCGTCCTCCCAGTCTTCCAGGCCAACTCTCATCTTCGGGGGTTCTATTGGTACAATTAACAGCACGACAAAGCATTCTCTTAAAAATGATATTATCCACTATTGGGTCTTAACTGGCAGCTCAGAAGTCTCAGTTCTGGGATATACTTGCAGTTTGACTTATGTTCATGTCTGTTTGCGGAACACAAACTGCTGCGTTGCAAACGTTTCTTGCTTCTATACAAAGTCAGCAACACATGTAACACCAGAGGCCTCCACTTGGGGGCAGAATGCAGAGTCAGAAATACAAGTGTATACAAGAGGCAAAACGCAGGAAGTTATTCTTTTGTTTTGTTGAGGTCACAGCCAGAAAAAACACCAGCTTCACTGCAGACGTAACATTAGACCATAAAACCAGTGTTGTCGGGATTGAGGTTAGTTTGTCTCGTTTTAGTTGAAAGTGGGAAATAGACGAGAAACACCAATAGCATTTTTCGGACGTACTTTGCCAACTTGTGCGTCTGTCTGTACAGGTGGATGTAGCCTCTGAGCAGGGATGTTCCAGCACTCCCTGTTATACCACTTTGTACCACTGGAGGAGCTCTTTGTCATGTCTTAGAGCAGGGACTGACACTTGAACCTTCTTATGATATATTACTGCCCCATGTGGTCACAGGTGGTATTGCTTTAAACACATGAAGAATAAATTATACAAAATAAATAAAATACACAAATATATGTGTGTACATACATACATACATATATATATATTTATTTATTTATTAATATATGTACGTATGTATAAGAGCTGATACGGTTCATCAAATAAATACGTTTATTTGAAAAGGTTTTCTTTTTAGTGCCACATGATATTAGGAAGTAAAGGTCTGCTGAAATAAATACCACTATGTGCGTTTGCTTCCGCTCATGATTATATCCAGTCCTCATATTTATATTCTTCAGTGGTCTTCTGCTGCACCGTGAAAGGACCGTTAGGTGATCCTTCAGACTTCCACACAGCTGCGTCCACACGACCTCCACTTTTCTGTCCTACAGAGACTCCTTTTTGAGCCAAAACCAAACTTCCTGTGCTTCCCTACGTATTTCTGCGTGTGTGTGTGTGTGTGTGTGTATGTTGGTTCGACGACCACACGTTTCCTCAGTGTGCACGTCACCACTCCCCCTCCGTCGTTCTCATCCCGTCTGTTTTCCAGACGTCTTCTCGTTTGCTTCGATCTATGCAACAGAAACCCTCCTGCTCAGATCTCCACCTGCCTCCTCATCCTGCCCTCCCCGCCGCTCGTCGCATCCCGCATCCCGCTCCCCCGCCAGCTTCAGCCCGGTCAGAACCGCCACACCTGTGCGCTCACGTCTGTCAGTGTGTGTGTGTGACGGCTGCACACACACCTGCTTTTCTTTACTCTTCTGTAAGATATGATCATGTGGAATGCCCTGGTCTTAGTGTCATGTTGTTTGAACTTAAGCTGAACAAAAGATGATAATCAAGCAACTGAGTAAAAGTTGTTACATAAATATATATATAATATATATATAAATATATACAAATCTATATACATAAAATAAAGCCATTGGAGTTTGAAATAAAACGTGTCTGTTTGTGATTCTTTCTGAGAGGCCTCTGGATGTGTGGATCAAATCTCACAAAATTCACAAGTTTATCATAAAACTGAGCGCCCCAACCACGACTTTTTATCATACAATCACAAATATCAACTTTTGCAACATTTTGACATCAAAACAGCCATAAAAAGTACATATTTTGTATAACTTCAACCTTTGGCCATAAAATCACAAACTTTTATTAGCTATTTTTAAAAAAGTATGGTTAAAAAAATCATGAGTTTCGTAGTAGAATCACAGAAACAGGAGCTCAGTGGTCTGCTGGCTGCTCTCCACCTCAGTTCTTCCACTTTCTGATGTTGTTAAAATCCTGTCTTTGCAGAATGAAGTGGCCTTGGGTTCGACATGGTCTGGAAGAAGGTGTCCAATGTAAATAAAACGGAGACTTCTCTCCAATCAAGTTTTTGTTTTAAGGCTTGATATAAAATTGGATCTGAACAAAGACAAAATAATAATGGAAAACCTCTGCAGCAGGTGATCATGTATTTTCTGTATTTGGACAAACATCCAGGTCAGCTGCTGCTTGTTACACCTCTGCGTTGTCTGAACCGACTCATCCAGAAAAAATGGAGTTAATCTTCATAAGTACAAGGCTGCATCTGGATGAAAGGCAAGATTTCACTGCGACCTCCCGTTTGGTTCAGTTCTGACATCAGGAAGTGGGTGGACTGGCTCCTGTGTGAACAGATCCCCAGATATCATTTCCTCACAGTAGAGCCAAGCCAGATATTTATTTATGTTTTGTTTTTTGTTTTTTTTAGTTAATTTGTGTGTGTATGTCGAGGGAGGGGGTTGCTTTGTCTGTCTGTCTGTTTCTGTTATACTTTGGTGTGTGATGGCTTTTATTTTCATATACATGCATTGTTTTTATTATGTAAAGCACTTTGTGTTGCTTTGGGGCACGAAAAGCGCTTGATAAAGTTTGATTTGATTTGAAAAACTGAGGTGGAGAGCAGCTGGTTTATGTCTAAAAGTCATGATTTAGCAAATGTTTGCAGAAGATTTTACAACAAAAAGTTTCTAATTTTTGTCTAAATTCGTGATTTTTGTAAAATTAACTTTTTTTTTAACAAAAATTTGTGATTTTGTGTCTTAAAGTGGAAAATATGGAATTTGCAATTTTACAATAATTTTCAGTCTAAAACTTGACATTTTCCAACAACAACAACAACAACAAAAAAAACAACGTTAAAATGTTACAATTCCATGACATTTGTGATTGTACAATAAACTGTTTGGGTTGAGAATCATCCATGATGATGTGCAGCAGCTGCTGATATCATCATGTCAATCTGGGGAACGTTTCCAACACCTGGTTGAATCTACCAAACCAAGAATTAAGGTGGATCTGGAGGAAAAAGGAGGTCCAACCTTCTACTAGAGGTGGAGCTGATTATTTGCGTGTATACATATAATGGTGGTGATGAGGCAGCGTCAGGCTCAGGTCCTCTACCAGGGGTTAGGGTTACTCTGAGTGTATATTTATACATCCATACCTAGAAATAGAATTAGAAATTTACAGGTACTTAACTGTCAGATTTTTGGGGTGGGGACATAATGAAATTTAAATTGTAAACTAGCAAAAATAATAAAATAAATTATTAGATAAATAAATAAATTCACAAAGTGGCTGATTAAATTTCACAGCTATTATTTTAAATATTAGAGAATTACTGTTCTGTTCTCTTTGTAAGCAGCTCAGTGCAACGCTGCCACCATGTGGACATCTGCTGCTATTACACCTGAGCTGTCGCGGTGACGTCAGTCTTGGGTCGTACCAGAGCCCCCCAACTTCACTGTAAAGAACCTAAACTATGACTCACTTATGTATGGGATCCAGAAAGGCATTGGTCAGATATTTTGTTGTGATTTAACGGTCATCTCCTCCCTGCTGCACATTCTTTCCTCAGATGACCCTGACATTTATCGAGCTCCACTACCTGCTGGTACCTGTTTTCTTTTTTCCAAATTCTGTGGACAGTAATGTCATTTTCTATTCAGAAGAGTTTAATGTTTCCCCAATTAAGTATGTATCCTAGAGACTTTTTTGAATTTGATGTTCATATTTATCATCAAAAAAGTGATTGTAAATGTAACTAAATGTACATACGTGTGGCGTACGTGTCATATAGAGTAGATACATAGCTGTAAAATAATTAGATATTCCAGTTTTGGGCTGTTTTTGTTTCATATTGTTTTTATGATGGTTCCAGAATTAATAGATAAATTTCTTAAAATCAGATTGATTTATATAAACAACAGGGTTAATAATCTAATAAACCAGAGGTCTGTTTCAGAAAGCAGGTTATGCAGAAACTGAGTTTGTCAAACCTGAATTCAGGGAAACTCTGAGTTTACTGAACCCGAACTCAGGGGAACTGAGAGTTTGTTGAACCTGAACTCAAAAAATGGTCAAATGGTCAAAATGGTAACCATGGAGACCATACAAGCACGCTCCACGCGCATGCGTCTGCTAACGAATGCTGTTCTGCAAAATCAGAGAAACAATTGATGAACTAAAAGAAATTGAAAGAATATCGAGTGATTTGTGTGATGTTATGTTTATGTCTAGGATGGTCTCATATGCAGCTGTGCGCTGCAGAGGTTTTGATCCATGTGATGTTTCGTGTTACCATCAGAAGTCACTAAAATGCAGTCTAGAAAACCTCGCGGGAGCATTACGCAAGATTACACGTGTGG
>JBAMYA010000020.1:2589427-2625722 GCA_037176975.1 Arrhamphus sclerolepis
GTGAGCTGGGATAGGCTCCAGCAGACCCCCGTGACCCTGCACAGGGAATAGCGGGTATAGATGATGGATGGATGGATCATTTTAAAACTTTTTGGCTTTCAAGATGAGAACCAGATCCCAGCATGCATGCATGCAGCTCAGCATATTATAACTGCAAGCTACAGAAAGCTAACGGTGCTAAAGTTAAGTGATGGAGGTTTTGTGACTACACACAGTAACCTAGCAACTACGCAGGAGTCCCAGTCCCTCTACGCAAGCATAAACAAGCTTCAGGTTCTCATGCAATTGCTAAGTTACCAAATGTAGGAGAGTTTACACGCTTCATTGCTCTCTGCAGTGTGCATGGGAAATAATCGCAAATTGATGTTCATAGATTCCCAGTATGAGTCGTTGGTATGACGCGAGAGTGTATGAACAGGCTGAACAGCGTCACTCTCATGGCGACAGTGCACAACCTATGGGTGACATCACTACCGCCAGCAGCAACTGGGCCCTCTGGATGAGCAACTTTCCCCCCATAACACTGGCTTTGAGTGAACCAACAACCACATCATCTCAGCTCAAAGACTTGATCCTATCATTTATATGCTGGCTACTGCTGGTTTGCATCACGTCCCAGTTTCCACAGATACAGTAAATGAACTGCTCTCCAGACATATCACAGTTACATACAGCTGTAAAGGACCGCTTCCTTTTCCCCTATACATGCTTCCTTTCAGCTGATATCATGAGGAAACACGACGTACATTTCCATTGTTATGCTGATGACACCATGCTCTTAGTATCTATGAGGCCTGAGGAAGCTAAAGAGCTCCTGAAGTTAACAGCCTTGTTTGTTTCTACTTTTGAATTCAGTCAAAACAAAGGTCAAAACACAGTTCCTCTATCCAACCATGCAGTTACCTTATCTACCAGCACTGACAAATCTTGGGATTGGATTTTGATCAGACCAGCTAGAGGACTGACTGATACAGCCAAGAGAGATGACCCCTAATGGTTTCACTCTATTCCACCTTAAATCCATTAATTAAGCTAGTGCCAAAAACATCCTCCTTAATGACGTTCCTTGTATTTATTCTGCTACTGCAAATTTTAACAGCAGTAGTTTTTGCAACCGGATCAATCAGGAATGGTGCGCGATGGTGTTTACGAAATATATAAAAGATTAAGATTAAGAGTTCCAATGAAATGAGTGGGGTTTGGCTGAAATCAGGAAATCAACACAAGTTGCAACACTTGTCAGACACTGGTAAAAAAGTACAACTTTAAGTCATGACATTGCTAATTTTGTGTTACTTTGATTGTGAATTTCACAATATTTTAACTTTTTATTGTAGAAAAAGCTAATTTTATTCATGAAACTTTTTATTGCAACTTTTCATAAACAAATTGTGAGATTTAGTGCTAAAATGTTTTATTTGATTTAAAACAATCTCCCTCATCTACAATTATATCAGCTCTAAATAGACAGAAATAGACAAATAAAAAGACTGCCAGCTGGACTTACTCTCTTGGTTGACAGCTCCATGCTCAGGATGGGAGTGGGACTCTGCCAAACAAAGAGAAAAACAGCATCCATATGAGAAAGAGCTCGTACTTGACATGACATATGACAACATTCTGACATTTATGAGTGTGTGAGATTTAATGGGGAAAGAGTGACACCGAGATTCTCAGCCTGATATTTCCTGAAGACCAGCAGAAATGCAGGAAACAGATGTGCAGGTGAAAACCTGATACCCAGCCGATTTCACAGTTTGATGGATTTTGTTCTTCCAGCAAGGTGAGAGTCCAGGCGGAGGAATGTTTTCAGTGGCTGTCTCTTTTTTCTCTCTTTCTCTGTGAGTCGAAAAGAAAACTGACCCAGAAATCTGAATGTTCTTTAAAACCGTGAAACCTGGTAATAATCTAATTTAATTGTTATTTAGGATGTTATAATTATAATTAATTGTTATAAATGTTTTGTTTCATTTTCCCAAATAGAAAACAGCGTTGGGTCCAAACTTGACTGTATATGTGCAGTTCAGGCTTTACTTGACAACTTTGGCTGCAGGTGAGTGTGGCTGTCTATGCCTGCCTCATGTCCTCCAGACATGTCCCAAATCTACGACTTAACATATCTGGCTGATATGACACATGCAAAAACCCAAGTTTGGTCCATGTCTCAGACTTTGGGACCCATCTGGGTCATGTAGCGGGCCATAAGTAGCCCAGATTAGACCCCAACGTGTCTGCTGTCTGGGTTAGAAGATATGAACAACTCTGCCTTGAATATATCGACGCTGGTTTAGATCTAGAGGCAACACACGATCGCCGCATCACACATCTTTTCAATCAAGGCCTGACACAGGCTGAAATAGCTTTATGCCTTGCTATTACAGATAATGTACACATTAGTGTGCATCATCTAAGAAGACGGTTAGCAAGGCTGTGTGATGCGGCGATCGATATTCTCCTGCTCCTCTGACATCGCTACACGGAATGATGTTTCCTGCAGTGATTTAATAGACTATAAGATCATTTTGTTTTCTTGAGATCTCAAATCAATTATCTCGTTATCACATGAAAACGGAGGGAAAAATAACTCGTTATCACGAGAAAACGGTGGAGTTATCTTGTTATCATGGGAAAATGGGGGAAATAAAATGTATGCATGTATGGCCCTTTAGGGCTTCCATACTTTAGGGTTTCCGTACAAAACAAACAAAAAAAGGACTAATACTCAAAACTTATCAGCTCCAACTCAGATAAAATATACTTTTCTCTGAGCTACATACAGGAGGTAAACTAAAGGAAGCTCAGAGCTGGAGAAATAGAGCACATGCTGCCATCTAGTGGTTGGAGTTGGAATTACAGAACAATGCAAACAGTAATGCAAAAATATACGTCAGAGGTGACGCAGGGACTGTTCGTAGCCTCCATCGTAGCTGTGACACAGAAGCATAAATCAGACTTAAGCTTTTGGTGGATTAATCTTTTACAGGCAGACTTTTGTAAATGAAAAATGTCTGAAATAGTTAACAATATTGCCCTGAAGTAAAATGATTCCTGTTGAGGCCAGTTCATGAAAATCTGAAACATGGAGGAAAGCAGGTACGGACACCGCAGACAAATACCTCTGCTCCTGCTTTACAAAAGTAAAATTTCATGTTGGAGGTCCGGGAATGCATCAGAGCAACTTCAGAACCGACTCTGAGGTCAAAGCAGCTTCTGAGATTAGATATCTAACAAGACTTTTCTTTAATTCATCAGAGGGTTAAAATTACCCGCACTACTCCATTTTTCTGGCTCACTGACTTGTTTCTAACCTCCTCTAAGAGAGTCAGCGACCCCTGACTAGTCTGAGGTGACCTGAGGGGTCCAGCTGAAGGAACAGAGGGAACTGGAGGAGGAATGGAGTGTAAAGAATGCACAGAGAAGGCATTTTTATGTTTATGAAGTCAGTAAAACCAGTGAAGGTACAGACCAGAGGGCCAAAATCCTACTTTCAAGGTTGGTTTACTGTTTATCCTCTGCTGACCACTAGAGGCTGTAGTTCCTCCACTGACCACTAGAGGCTGCAGTTCCTCCACTGACCACTAGAGGCTGCAGTTCCTCCACTGATCACTAGAGGCTGCAGTTCCTCTACCGACCACTAGAGGCTGCAGTTCCTCCACTGATCACTAGAGGCTGTAGTTCCTCCACTGATCACTAGAGGCTGCAGTTCCTCTGCCGACCACTAGAGGCTGCAGTTCCTCCACCGACCACTAGAGGCTGCAGTTCCTCCACTGATCACTAGAGGCTATAGTTCCTCTACCGACCACTAGAGGCTGCAGTTCCTCTACCGACCACTAGAGGCTGCAGTTCCTCCACCGATCACTAGAGGCTGCAGTTCCTCCACTGACCACTAGAGGCTGTAGTTCCTCCACTGATCACTAGAGGCTGTAGTTCCTCCACTGATTACTAGAGGCTGCAGTTCCTCCACCGACCACTAGAGGCTGCAGTTCCTCCACTAATCACTAGAGGCTGTAGTTCCTCCACCGACCACTAGAGGCAGCAGTTCCTCCACTAATCACTAGAGGCTGCAGTTCCTCCACCGATCACTAGAGGCAGCAGTTCCTCCACTGATCACTAGAGGCTGAAGTTCCTCCACTGATCACTAGAGGCAGCAGTTCCTCCACTGATCACTAGAGGCTGCAGTTCCTCCACTGATCACTAGAGGCAGCAGTTCCTCTACTGGTTACTGAGGCAGATGGAGCTGCTTTATTTTTTAACTGGTACCAGTAAACAAAAGCAGATCGCTCCAGTCCTGTATGCCTCTCTGTCCATTTTTAAAACATGCAGTTCTACAAAAGTTGCAGTGTTACAACAAAGAGGGAAAAAATATGTCAGCTGTGATTGTGGAAAATTTGGGATTCTATTGTTATTTTGGACAAAAAGTCTCATTTTAATGAAATTTGCAGTTTTACACTAAGTCGTAGTTTTTATGTATGAATTCTGCAAAAGTCAATATTTTATCACAAAGTTGTGATTTTACATAAAAAGCTGAAATTTTGTCAAATTTGAGGCTTTTTTTGTTCACAGTTGACTCAGTTTTTCAAATAAGTTACGATCTTGCATAATTTTCATCATTACTGAAATAAAGAAATAAAATCCAACCTAAAGAAAAATGTTAATATCGTTCAGTAACCTTAATTATCTTTTCATGTCCAGGTCCACACGTCTGCTCTACTCTGTTCCTCTTGCTCTGTTTTCTACTTCAGCTCAATGTTTGTTTTCCAAAATAGCATCCTTTCATTCATTCCTCCACCACTTCTCTCTCTCTGCCTTCCCTGTTGGCTGCCTGACACAGAGGACTCTGGGAAATATGCGCCCTGCACTCTGTTTTTAGGTCCAGTGTACTTTTTCTATTTCCTCACGTGGAACGTTAGTTGATGGAACTACGGGCACTGGGAAACACCAAAACCAGCTGACTTTTATTCCAGTTCTATGGGACAACATCCACCAGAGAGAATAAAGTTATGACTTCAGAGATGAATGGAAAGTTGATTTTCTATTTAAAAAAATAAAAAATTAGTGACAGCTGGAGCTCACCTGGAAGACGCTCAGCTCCTCCAGGATGATCTCTTCTGTCTCCCAGTTGTCCTTCATGATGGACACTGCCTTCACCACCTTCCCATCATCTGGAACACATCAGAAGGAGAATATGAACGCTGATCAACAACACAGTAAACGCATCATGAGAATCTTATAAACTTTCCTCCGAGCCAAGCAGGGATGAGCTTGGACCACTGGGACCAGCAGGGACCAGCAGGGACCAGCATGGCCCTAATCCTTCTCCTTCCAGCTCTGACAGTACTCATTTCAGAGGCATTTAAACTAAAGTTATGGGAGCAGTAGCTGCTAGTAGGAAAGTAAAGCTGCTGGTAACCTACGGCAACATTTACACAACATTTACAAAGTTATGACGCTGGTTTTAACATGTTTTTATCAATCTCTTTCTGTCCTCACTGATCCCCCCCCAAAAAAAAAATCAGCAAAAAACTGTTTTCTTATTTAGTAATTCTTATTTTGTCTTAAAACGGAGCTGAAAGACATTCATTTCTTATACTTAATCCAGTGTTTCAACACAGACTGATGAGTTCAAAGTTAAGTCGTCATTTAATAACTTTTACTGGACTGTATAGGAGTCATATAGATTCCCAGAGGCGCAGTACGGTTAAAGTATAATCTCTTATCTGTAACACTTGAAAAACTTTAACATACGACCGTCTCTAAAGCTTCAGGCTGCAGCAGCAACAACGTCTGACGTCTGAAATTGGAATCAGCAGGTTGTTGTCAGAGCTGTGGTGTACGTTTCAGGCCTCCAGAGATGCCAGGTCAAGGTTAACGCTCTGGAGGCTCCGTATACGTGGACCTGGTCCCCGACTAAACCAGGAGCCCAGAGCAGCTCCTCTGCTCTCCCGCCTCTTATTTATTATCAGTCACTTTGAAAAAAGTGACATAAATATAAAGGATGTGAACCCAAAAGAATGCATCCTCTACGTTATCATTTCCAGATGCAAAGATGATTTATATCCTAAATTAAAAAAAAAAAAATGAACAAAACAAAAGAAAAACACAACAGTTGGTGGAAAACATGCCAAATGAAAGTTCAGATTTTTATCCATTTCATTTAAAAAAGAAAGAAAAATAGCTCATTTTGAATTTGATAGCAGTGAAACATCTGGCAGTCAATCAAGTTCATTGTCAGCAGGTCAGAGACATGATGATTTAAAAAAAAAAGTCACAGTAGAGAGTTTCTCAGTCAGCCGTATGAAACAGTTTCAGGAAGATGTTCCTCAGAATAAAACTGCACGTGATGGAAGTGATCAGAGGACATGAAAGGCCAGAAATCAGACCACAAAACCACATAGTGGATCCATCACAAAAGCTTTGGCCTCATAAAGCTGAAATGCATTTAATTTCATGCAATCAAAGACAATCTTCTGACACACATTTTGGAATCATCTGAGCAGTGACTGGAGAGGCGCTGGTCTGGTCTGCATTTGTGTTTTAAAAGTATTTTGTGGATCTGAATCGAGTTAGTTCTTCCTGTCAGTCATCAAAGACAAGCTGTGAAGTTTTTCTGGTAGCCTACATGATTTAGAAGCTGATATCATTAATGATGCACGCTGCCTCCACCTTTGCTGTAACTTTACGAGCTGCATTAAAAAGCAAACACTTCGATCAGCAGGTTAAACAGGTGGAAGGTTCTTCCTGGTTGTCTGAGCTGAACTCTGACGCCTTGAAGGAGCAGACGGAGCATTAATCAGGCAGCTGATGGCTGGTGACAGATGCTGGAGAGGAATCCTCTGCCTCCCCCGGCCTGTCACCAGCAGGAAATTAATCACCATCATTTATCACTTTCACACAGCCCCAGATCAAAAAAGAAAGAGAAGAAAACATCCACCACCTCCAGGACTCCTTCATCCTGTCGCTAGAAAACCTGCTTCGTCTGAGGTTAATGGTAACGAGTGTTTGTACACGAACCACACTCAGCAGGAGCCTAAACTCCTGTCAGGAATCTGATGGAGTCTCTGCAGGGAGTTGTGACAGAGTCAGCGGCCACAGAAACCATGTGAGAAGTTAACTGGACTCCTGAACATCTGATTTGATCTTCATGCAGGTCACAGTAACATCTCTCACAGACCCCATCAAACATTCACAGCTCTGGTGGAAAACGTTTGTAAACTCGTAGCTTTTACAGCTGCTTCAACCTCTTCAACCAGCTCCTCCAGCATCTGGATCACAGCTGCTCAACGTTCAGGAGGAGTCCTGTTTCCAGAACCACCTCAGCTCAGACACACCTCTGGAAGGTCTGGACTCTGACTGGACCCCTCTAGAAGGTGGATTTTCTGCTTCTGAACTCTCAGAGGTTTAAATAAGATCATGTCAGAGCTGGAGCAGTCCAGCAGAGACATAAAGCAGTGATGTTGACCCACGACACTTATTCAGGACAAACGGGTGACCACAACCAGAACTTCAGGCTGAATCACAGTTGGTACTGGTGTGTTGGGTCAGTGTCATGCAGCAGACCTCCACCAGTGATCTGGACTGACTCTCCAACTCATCAGGAACCATCAAGCCCAGCCAGTTGTCCCGTCAAAGGTCCAGTTAAGACAGGAGAAAAAAAACGTTGTTATAGTGACTTAGATGAAGATCAGATCACAGACCACCAGTTAATCCCAAAGGGGTTCACATATTTCTTCTTGCCACAGTAAGATCCTTATATATGATAAGATGTTAACTGTCCCCAACCTGTGCCCAGGTGTAAGACGTCGTAGGGTCCGTCCTCAGCGTCCACTCTGTCCACCACAACCTTCTTTAGCATGTACGGCGCGTTGACTCGGGTTAGGATTGGTCTGCCACCCAGAGGCAGGATGGGTTCCCACATCAGCTGGTTCTGCCGCATGAAGCTCACCACCTCATCGGGAAAGTCCTTGGTGGACTTGTGCAGAGCGTCGTAGGTCTCGCTGGGACACTACGAGACCAAATACAGAAACAATAAAGAAAAACGTCACGTAGCGGTTGGGAATTTAAACTGAAGTGATTGTTGTTGGGGGTTTAGAGATAAATGCTATTAAAGCTGCTCTCTGCAGCAATACCACTTTTGACCACATGATGGCAGCATATCACGAGTAAGTTACCACGGCTGCACCCTGAGATTTCTGCACTGTCAATATTTTGATGATTCCATGTTCTGTAGATGATCAGATATCCAAAGTATTCATAACATCTATGCAGAGACTTCAAATCTCACAACAGCTATTATGCAACATTTATTACCTTCAGTGAAACTTTGCTGATGAAACTGAGCCTCCACTGAGGCTGCTGCTTGTTTGTTTGTTGTAAAAGGGAACAAACTTGTTGACCTTAAGGGAGTTTCAGTGAGTTCTAGAAGTAGTAGAATCAGAATAAATAGTTGGCCGAGTGGAAGGAAATGGAAAGAGAGGAAAGCTGGTTCTGAAAAATGGGTTTCATAATGTGTTAAACCACATGCTGATTTGTGGTGAAGGTTTATTTTCTCTTTGTGGAAAAGGTAATATGAGTAAGAAGGAAAGATGACAAGATTACTCATTCTGCCTGATTCAAGCCCTCCTGCCCCCACTGACATGCATCACCTCTGCTGCGATCAACCACATGATTCAGCAGCACATACCCCCACCTCTCCACACCCCCACACCCCCACCTCTCCAACCCCCCACACCCCCACCTCTCCACACCTCCACTTTGTCGGCTTGTTTTCATTACAGCAGCTCTGTGTGTTCAGATCTCTCAGGAAACTCTTCATTTGTCACACAAACATGAATGCCATCAAGCTTTCAACATTTTTTTTTTTTTTTAAATAAGAATGATGGACTGTGAAGCCAAACGTGACAGCCCAGTAAAATAAAAGTGAAGATGAGCTGGATCACCAGAACTGGAGATACTTTATTAATTTATTAAACACCTAGAGACATTACATTGTTGGGGTTTATTAATGAGTGAGTACAAACTAATGTATTTATTGTGCATTTATTTCTCTAGCTCTAGTATGGAGTTAGAACAGTCTCAACAGGCACGAATGCACAGCACGATGCGCAAATGCACAGGACAAGATACGTAAATGCAGGATAATTCTGCCTGTTAAGACTGTTCTAACTCCAGACTCTAGTGGCCAAACCATAGATGGACGGATGGATAAACGTATTTGAATCCAGTAAGGAACTAAAATAAATATCATGAGTGTCACTGTTAATACCAATGTGAATATTGGTATATTGGTCTCCCACAATGACAATCTTGTCAAACTTCATCACCAGTATAGTTCCCAGGCAGATGTAAAATATAAAATGATAAAAAGGAGTACATTTTGAGCTCACAGTTTCGGCCCTGCAAAAAACCCTTTTTCAGGAACCTTTGCAGGGTGAAAAAACATTTGTGTTGAAGGACAGGTACTCAGAGCGACGAGGGAGGCGGTGGCGTTTACTGTGATTGGCTACGCTGTGGGCAGGAGATGATGTTATTCAGCCACCTAATGTCCACTTAATGTGCATGATACAAACGCTAAACAGAAAAGCTACAAACATCTTTAGCTCCTCCAATATTTTCCAGTATTCAGTTTGTTTTTCTTCTTTCATTTCTTCATTTTTGTTGACATTTTTTTTTTTCTTTTTTTGGCAGTTGACAAAAAGTGAGAGGAGTGCGCTACCGCCACCATGTGGTTTGGAATGGTAGTTTACATGCAAGCGGCCCTGTAAGTGGAAACACGATTGCTGGAAGACCTGAGGAGGAGGTTGGTTCTGTTAGTGTGTTCCCATCTGGTGAAACCTCATTAATGCAAATGCACCTTTTGTATCATGATTCCAAAAGAACTATAGCTGGTGGTTGTTGCTGGTGGATGATGGATGGATGGGTAGTTTTGTTTGCCCTGGTTTGCAGTATTTATATTTTGTTCCTTTCTTTGCATGTGTAAAAACATCTTTGACTCAGTCTGTGGCTTGAAGATGTTCAGATCTGCTCTCATGAGGTTGCAGGATTTTTTTTTCTTATCTCATTACTCACACTGGTACACCCTCACCCAGCAGGAATCCTCTCAGAAACAGCCCATTTCCTGCCTGATATGACAGTGAGAACTACAGCGTTATCTCAGGGCTGCTGGTGCGTCTGTGCACTCACAGTTCCAGGCCTCGGATACGGGATGCGGCCCTTGTACTCGACCCAGCGATAGTCAGGACCTTCTTTGTGGGCAAACGGTCCGTTGAAAGCAGCACGGATCGATGCCATGGAGTACACGCACACGGCTGAACCTCGAAACACGGAGCTGTGGGAGAGAGGAGAGCTGTTGGTGGCTGTCATGGAAATGAAAAGAAGCATCCGAGGATGAAAGACATTAAAGAGATGGAGAAGAAAGAGAGGAAGTCTCTGCTTTCATGATAACCATGAGCGCTCATTCACCAATGGCTTCATCTCGCTGGATCCTCAAGTCTAATGAACAACTGAAGAATCACCAAGTAATAGTCGTCGTTTTGAATCATTACATTACAAGAAACAGCACATAAGAGCTTCACTGAACTGAAACGTAACTCGCATGAAACAGTTTTTCAAAATTACCGTGACAACCTTTCATGAGCATTGGTGTCAGATGAATGGACCCCAGATTTGGGACTAGTGGGACTTCCTTCCTTTCAGTTTTATGAAAATTACAATAAAATTTTAAAGGCAGAAATAACAGAAATGGGAGGGACTGATCCCAGACCTCATGAGGAAATCTGAGGAAAAAAAAAATTTTTTTTTCGAGCCTACACCGTTCTCAAGATGCTAATCTTCTTTTTAGCGCCCCCTACTGGCTGAACACTCTTATGAACATCAGTCTTCTGACATTTGATTCACTTTGATTTTAGTCTTTTAGATCTTTCAATTTAACCAGATTTCTGAACCAGAGGACCAGATCAGAAAAGAACTTTGGCTCTAAGATACGGGTCAAACCTAAATGTCCTCATTATAGCGCCACCTGCAGGTGTCGAGAGATCTTTTTTCTTTTTTTTAACTGTCTGCAGATTGTAATCTACATATCAAGTTTGGTTGATGTACAGAAGTTTAGTTCTGGCTGTCCTCGGACGTCAGCAGGAACTACAGTTATGACAAAGAACAATGGACAAAAGAGAATTAAATAGAGACACAAAAGATGGAAGGACTAAAGAAGAAGGAAGGAGGAAAAGGAGGAGACGAGGAAAACAGAGGAGGGACTGCTTTCATACATCAGAGTTACAAAAACACGACCAGATGGGTCATGTCACCTTTGACCCCAGACGCCCTCCACGCCCCCCACACCCGACATCAGAGAGGAACGTGCTCGCGCCCGTCTGACTGAGACAGAGGAGCGTTTATCAGCTCTCGATTAGACTCGATTAAACGTGACAGTTTGAACCGCTGACTCCAGTCCCGACATCCCTGCATCGGCTCAAAGGTTGTTGACAGACACATTTCAGGATTTTAAGGTTTTATTTCTCACTGGCATCAATCCAGCTTTAACCAGTCTTCATGTACAGTACAAAAAAAGAAAAGAAATAAACTTAAATAAAGATTAGTTAAAAAAGAAAATAATTTAAAATTAAAATGTATAAAAAAAGACAACTAAATAAAAATAAATACAAGTAGATCTAATTTTATCTCATTTTCACCTTAATTAGACAGGAACTCTTAAAAGTATTAGTTTACTATTGTTACTATTTTCTTATTTGATCGATTTTCTTGTTTTAATTTATTTTAATTTTCTAATTTCATTTTATTTGTCTGTTTTAATTTAATTAATTAATAAATTTTTATTTTTAATTTACTTTCCTGAGTCTTCCTTTAAGAGTGACGTAGAACTTTGAATTATTTGTCTCTTGCTTGTTACTCTTTTGTAAGAGTCACGTAATTATTTAATTTTATTTTTTCACTTGTTTCAAACCCTTGAACGTCTTACCAGATGTAAACTGGAAACCAGTAAGACATCTTGCTGTATGGACAGATTCAGCCAGAAGTGTGTTTATTTCTATACTTTAGCCGCTGTGTTTCTTTGCTTGTTCTCTCCTCACCTGGATGTGCTGAAGACCCCGTAGATGGTCGGGTTTTGAGGGTCCTTGGTCTCCAGAACAAAGATGTCCTCTAGAAAAATACACATTTTGAATTAAGCCAGTGCATGCAAGTCCTCTTACAGGTGGTTTTGCTGTGAAACTTTAGTTTGGTTCAAACATTACTGTGGACAGCGACAGGCCTTGAGAAAGGGAGGAGAAAATAAGGAAGGAAAGGAGGTTTGTCCAGAGCTGTAATCCAGAGACAATCTCCCCCTGAGAGGAGTGGAGGGAAGGAAGAGGAGCAGCGTTACCTAGCTCATCAAACTGCGTGTCCACTCCTGAAGGACCGGGAACGGAGCAGACCAGTCTGGCTTTGAGGAAGGTGGTCCAGCGGTTGATCAGACTCCTTTTTCCTCCAACATCATTCTGGACAGAAGCAGCAAGACACAACACATACAGACGAGCAGAACATGTCTTTGAGATAATAACAGTGACAGTAGAGGATTGTTGGAGAGTAAAAAAATAAAACCTCCTTCAGTTGTGAGTTTTTATGATTCAGAACTTTAAAAGAAAAACCTCAGCAGGTCCTAAGAAGAGTTAAAGTCGCCCTCCAGTTGACAACACATGACATGATACATCTTGTTTTTATTAAACAGGAAAACTTTTGGGTGTGTATTCATACAGTGCCAAGAGGGACAGACATCAGCAATGGTGTCAGAGAAGAGGCACATCCATCTGTGATGTCTAATGAAAGTGGAGCCAAGCAGAATCTGTTTTAATCTTTTTATGCGACCTACGAGAGCGGAGGAAGTGTTTCAGTTTCCACAGAATCCCACCATGGTCTATGTAGGGCTGCTGGGGAATAGAGACCAGTAACAGAACACTGGACCGGCTCTGTACCGTTAAGAGGGTCCTGGAATTCTCATGTCTAATGTTCTGATTGTGTTTGGTGAACTTGATCTGCAGATGTTTGAAGCCTTTGTTCATCTGCTTATTGATTTATTAGAGCTACAAATGAGCATAAAGTTCGCTAGCCAACAAATCTGAAATAAACTATAATTATGGAAATTAAATTATGAATTAAATTAGTTATGGAAATTAAATCAGCACAAGGAACCTTTGCAGTTCTCTCTAGCTCCCCCTCAAGGTGATGGAGCTTCAGTCTTTCTCCTGTGATGTCTTCTGTCATTACTTTTCTGAGCATCTTGAATATTCTTGATATTCTAATGTGAAAATTTGCACAAATGAATGATCAGCAGGGCTGTCAGCCGCGGGTTCATGAATCTACAAGAGTTTAGGATCAAATCTGAGTTTTATGCAGATTATGGAGGTCTCCATTAATCCTGGGGAGGTTTATTTTTTATATATTCCTTTACATATATATATAAAGGAAGTTAATTATGTGTAATCTACACAGAGATTAATGAAGCCTTCATGAATGAAGCCCTCTGAGTGGACCACGAGGTCATCAACAGTCAACAGCGTCAGCTCCATCTGGGTGTCTCTACCTTGCAGACTCGAGCCACACGGCTGTAGACCCTCTGGTCCCACTGGCTGGCCTCCACCGCCTTCTCCTTGAAGAAGAAGTAGACTTTGTCGTCGTCCGGACTGTGAGTATCGGGGATGGAGAAGGAGCTCACGAAGTCCGGTTCTGGGAGGGAAACGGTCCAGCGTTAGCTCTGTGTGTGGGTGTGTTTAGTAGTTTCATGATGTGTGTAGCAGGTGGTGCGTTCTGTAAAAGGCGTGGCTGATGAATAAAAAGAAAAAAGAAAAACGGAAAAAGAATGTTTGGCCCAAACGTTTTTGGAAAGTTTTTGTTCTAAAGTTGCAAAATCAAGATCAACAGACTTTGTAACTTAATATTGAGTTTATGCCCTAAACTTGTTCTTGCAAATTTCACAGCTTTTTGTCCTTAAAAGAACATTTTTCATAAAATTTTTAAAATGACTCCCATTTGAAATCAAATCCTGACTTTTGTTGTTCAATCATGAAATTTTCAAAAATGCAACTTTTTTTGGCAAAAATTCCCAACATTTTGTAAAATTGTGCATTTTATTTGAAAAAAAATATTAATATTTGCTGTAAAGTGGTGACTCGAAAAAATTACGACTTTTTAACATAATATCACAGGTTTTTGTCAAAAAAGACAAACTTTTGCAAAATTTCCAAAAATCACAAATTTAAAATCAATGAAGATGTAAAATCGAACTTTGTTACATCAAATGATGATTTTATGTCATAAAATAAACAAAAACTGAACTCTAAGACAGAAAATTCCCAACTTTTTGTCTTAGAATTTGGGACTTTAATGGAACTGGATATTTGTGTTGTAGAAGTTTTAATTCTTTTGTAAAATCACAGATCTCACAAAATAGAAATAACTTAAAATCAAAACTTCTTCTCGTAAAACATTAACTAATATTAACTTTTTGACATAAAATTAGGAGTTTATATCTTAAAATGATGAATATTTTCTGTAAATTCACAAATTTAGCTAATTTTTTGTCATTAAATCCTTAATGATCCTAAATCACTTATTTCTTTTTTTTTTCTAAATCACGTAAATCGTGTAAAGGACAAACTTTCACAGAATCACATCTTTTTGAAATCACAAAAATCACAAGTTTAAAATCAATAAACATGTAAAAATTTAGAATTTCACAATATTGTGACTTGATAGATGTAAATAATTAAACTCTTGTTTATGTGTAATCAGTGCATGATGCATATTTATCCAACTGGAATTGCTAAAAACTTGATACTTTGGTGAAATCAGTCTGATACAATTTGGAAGCTCCTGTGCAAGTTAGATAACTTTTTCCACATGAAAAAAGACTTTTTATTGTGAGAAAGGACCTCTTTCTGTGTCTGGGACGTGAACACATGAACCCAGCCTGCACGTGTCATGCTCTTCGCACAAGTAAATTAACAAAAACAACTACAAAACAAATCTGATGCTTCTGTGAAGATTCTTTTGTTTAAAGATTTTCTGAGATGACTTTGTCATAAAAAGCTGATTTTAGTTGTAAAATTGTGACTGAGGAGCGATAGGCTTCATGGCAGAAATCACTGTGACAGATGCCAGTGGTTCAAAGGTCGCACGCGTTTTAAAAGCTGATTGGACTCAGCTTATTTTTATTTGGACTTTACTTTTACTTTTTTCTTTACATTACGGCGTGGTGACTCGTGAACTCTGAGGGAGGTCAGGAACGTGGGTCGACCGGTAAACAGAGAGTCTTTGGCTCAGTTTTCTCCATCAGTCAACATCACTGCAGACTGAGCCACCTGTTGATCTCCGGATCCATTTCACTGGGTTCAAGCTGCAACCTCGTTTTTCCTAAATAGATAACTGTAATTAACTTTAATAACGTCTGCAGTGAAGAGTCAAGCTTTTGTATCCAGGATGAAAATCTGCACCATCCTCTCCCGTAAACTGAACATCTCAGGTTTTATATATTTTCACTCTTCGCTAACAGCTACAAATCTGACGTCTGTCTTTCTTTGTTCCAACACTCATCCATGACTGCCAACTGTCGGTGGTGAGCAAACCAAGGAATTATGGGTACGACCTCTGCAGGGGAGCAGGACTCTACCTCAGAGATGAGCTGGCTTTGGAAAACCTTGGTCCTCCCCCGAAAAGAACTTTAGGAGGGCACTGGGGAGGGGAGGACTGGGTCTCTCTGGTTCAGCAGCAACCCAGACATCAAAGGATGGACTAACATCAGAACATTACAGGCTTCTGCCATTCTGTGTTAACCCCATGATCTGTTACTTTGACAGGTGAACGGTTGATTCGGGTGGTTGATGTTCAGCTCTCACCATTGAGCCAGTTGTGGTCGTAGGCCTCGGTGCGGATGTAGTGCTGACCGCTTCCCTGGACATGAGTGCGGAAGATTGCAGCGTTGGCTCCCATAAAGTCCACTGAGGTGCCTGCATACAGTTCACCATCTGAAGAGAAATAAACAGAACAATTTCATGAGTTTACGTTCCTGGAAGACGGCATTGTTTTATCAACACAGAGAGCATCAGAGCGTTGACTCTGCTTTTTCCTTCCATACAATGCTCTGAGGATAACAGTAAACATCTGCAAGCTGATGTATAAAATACCTCCATAAATCTCTTTTTTCCCCTCTGGCTTACTTCTGTTGGTAAGATATAAAACAAAGTGATGTTACATCAGCGGGGGAAAATGTGTCTGGCGTTAACCTTTGTGTTAAATGCACCAATAGTTAACTAGAAAAGAAGGCATATGGACATATTTTTTTGCTAACGCATAAGAGGAGTGAGAGTTTGCTTGTTTCATACCAGATGACTGTAAAGGAGAAACTCTGCAGCCCAGATGTTCAACTGCTGGCTGTAAGTTATGTGTGCTGTCACCTGCCATGGCTGCAGGTAACGCCAATTCCACAGTGGTTGCCAGGCAACAAACATGACATCCCAATAATTTCATGATGATTTCTGGAGGTTTGTGCCGAGCTTCTTTCATCACTAAAGTGTAATTCAGGTAAATTAACTTAACTTAGTAGTTAAATCCTTGTTTTGCATTTAAACATCCAACAACACAGACCGAGACAGACGTCTTGAACGTCACAGAATCTTCTGTCCATGTACCTTCTTCTGAGATTTCTTTCCGCTAAAACAATAATTTCTTTTTTTCTAGAGTGGCACAGATGCAGAAGGGATTGCTGCTGGGACTTCTGGGACTTTCTAAACATAATTTATGTTGCGTTTCCAGTCAGTTGACTGAACTGGGAAAACCAAATAAAAGAGAAGAGAACGGATTGTATTAAAATGAACTGAAATGAAATGAATTTCATTAAACTGAGCTCATTTCAACTAAACTGACCAGACTGAAATAACATGAATTAAACTGACTAAACAAAACTGAACTTAACTGAAGTGAAATTAAATTAAACACCAAATTTTCTGAAAATGAAAATTATTTGGCGTGACCAAACTGAAATGAACTAAACTGAATGAATTCATCTGAAACTAACAGGCTTGGTGGTCAGCACTGTTGCCTCACAGAAGGTTCCTGGTTCCAGCCTCCACAGGGTGTGTGTGTTTGCATGTTCTCCCCGTGCTTGCGTGGGTTCTCACCAGGTACTCCGGCTTCCTCCCACAGTCCAAAGACATGCTTGATAGGTTAATTGGAGTTCCTAAATTGTGTGTGAATGGTTGTATGTCTACATGAGGCCCTGCGATGGACTGGTGACCTGTTCAGGGTGTACCCCTGCCTTTTGCCCAGAGTGAGCTGGGATAGGCTCCAGCAGACCCCCGTGACCCTGCACAGGACATAGCAGGTATAGATCATGGATAGATGGATGTACAAAAACTGGTCTGACCAGTCCAAGTTGAATGGAATTAAATTGAACTGAATTGATAAAACCGAACTGAGATGAATTAAATTGACCAAATTAAATTGAGTTGCACTGGACTTAATTAAATTCAAGTGAACGTATTAAACTCAATAAAAGTTCAGTAATTATCAACGATTAATTACGCTGTTGCAGTACCAATTAAAAATACCTAAAATCTAATTAAAGGAGGCATCAGGTACCTCAGGTGGATAGACAAAGTTGAATATTCAGGATGGAGAGACACTCCTTCACAGTGACATGTTGGTAACACTGCAGTCCCTCCTTTACTCCACTGCAGGAATACAACCTTCAACACTCATAAAAATGTAGATTTGTTTTTATATCCAAACCTAAAGGAGCCAACTAGATTCAAACTAGAAACCTGAAAAACAGGCTCTGTGTTTGTTTAAATCATCCACATGGAGCTGCTGTGTTTTTAGGTCTCTAATGACGTGAGGTTGACGGCTTAAGTCAGACCACACACGCATCTCTGCAGAAGAACGACAGTCTTGTAACAGTTCCTACCCGTCAGTCTGGCGGTGAAGGGCTCTCCAGGACTGAAGGGACATTTTCCTCGACCCGACTCGACCGTGTGCGACAGCAAGAACAACGGCTCCTGCAGCAGAGAGACCACACACAGACAGGATGAAGCTGACTCCACTCTCAGATCTCCCCCAAGAATCACTGCTGACACTGAAACAGAAGCTCTGCAGGGAGGAACTGCTTGATGCTCAGCAGAGAATTGATTTTCAGAAGTCTGAACACCATGTAGGGCCCTCGAGAGCAGACATGTGAGAGCACTGATGCTGTTAACCGTGCAACCATTGTTCTAGCAGAATTTTCTGCTGATTTGGTTGTATAAGTTTACAGTTCCTGGCTAACAGTCATGTTATAAACAGATCTGTCTTCAAAACGAGATTAATCATAAAAAAAAAAGTCCTGCAAGCTGGTGGTTCAGCCCTCATTCTCTACCACTGGTGTTAATGAGCCAATAATTCAATCAATAATCAGGTTTCTTGCCTCTTCGTGGTGGCCAAGGTGCACGTACGTGCACTGAGGATGGAAGGCGCCGGTTCCACAGGCGTAGACATGAGTCTTATTGAAAGGCTGCAGAAGACGCACAAAATTGGCGCAGTCGCTCTGAAAAACACACCAAAAAAAACAGCTTTTACTGGCGAGCTCATGTTCTGGCTGTTTGTTTCCAGAAAGGAACAGATGCCGTGCACAACCTGAAACACTTTGACATCTTACCTCCAGACTTTTCCCAGCCAGCCTGCAGTGTTCCACGTGCTCTCTGGCAGCCGGCCAGTGAATCTGACAGTGAAACACACGACAGAAAAGTCCAGAAAGTCTTTCAGGTTTCAGCGGTAACATCCAGACTGGCAGACAGAAGGATACTGAACAACCTAGGAAAGTTCTGGTTCTTCAAACATGACCTGACATGACCTGCATGACCTGTAGTCAGGAGCTGGAGAAAGTCTTTCTTTCTTTCTTTCTTTCTTTCTTTCTTTCTTTATCTGTAATGATCCAGCAACATCATAACTAGGCATGTCTTCTCACCTTTGGATTAAACATGTCCCAGTATAACCCAGTAAAATGCAGAAAAATCCAGTAAAACCCAGTAAAATGCAATATAACCCAGTATAACCCAGTCAAACTCTGTCGACACAATTGTGCTTCTCAACCAGAGAGGGCGCTAAAGAGCAGTATTACGTGATGTTGCTTCAAGGACATCATTTTAACTTCTGAGCTCAGCAGATCAAAGGCTTTAATGTTGGACATTGTTCCAGTCATTTGGTTTGTGTTTTAGAGAAGTAGAGCCCTTCACCTCTATCCCTCCTTTATTATTATTTTAAACTGAGGTTGTGGGGAAAAAAATAGACAAAAGCGTTAAAGAGTTATCAGATCGCCAACATCAGACCTGTACAGACGCTCAGACACGTCTGACTGCTCTGCAAGAGCGTGTCTCACCGTCCGTGTGGGCAGGTCCAGGCTGTTCGGGTTCAGCAGGTAAATGTGGTCTTTCCCTCCAACCAGAATCCATCCTTGATCCTCGTCTAAGAGCAGGACCTGGTACCCGCCACTGACCCCACCTTTCCAGAACACCACAGAACCGCTCTGCAGATCTGAACCAGAGGGGAGAAACCAACAATATAATATAACATAATATAATATAAACTGCAGTTTTGTGTAATTTTGAATTTTTGAGGTTAAATTATGACTTTACGTCACAAACTTGTAAATATTGTGACACTAAAAGTTTTTATCGTATACATTATGTCATCGTAAAATCACAGACTTCATACATTTTAATCTTTTTAGTTAATTTTAGAAATTTTAAAATACATACTTTCAAAAACATCATCATTGTTTACGTCCCGAAATCTCACATTTAACTGAAACTGAGATTTTTTTTTACATAAAATGACAACATTATGTTATAGGTTTGTGAATTTAATAACTCTGCAGCTTTATGCCTGATAATCATGAATTTCACAAAAATATCATCAATTTGCAACATTTCTACTTAATACTACAATTTTATAATATCAACTTTCACAAATCACAACTTTAGGTATAAAATTATGACTACATATAATAAAATCACAATTTCTTTTCCATTTAGAACCTAACAGAATACTTTAGATGGATCTATAAAAGCAGAGAAGCTGCTGAGTGATTGTTGGTTGCCATGGTGACGGCTCCTGAGATCTGACTGGAAGCTGCAACATCATATCAGCCTCAGACATAAAATGCACTCAAACTTTGTCTCAAACTGCGGCTTCTTAAAGAGGAATCCAAAGCTCCAAATGAAATTCCTCTGTTGCACACATCGATGTTGGCATCTGTGCTCCTGCAGTAAAAAACTGCAGGAACAGGTGCGAGTTCAGAACAGAGTAAGTTTTCTCTTCTTTGGAGTTTCATGAGGGAAGGAAGACAGACTTTCCTCCGTTCTGAGTGATAGCTGAGGCCTGTAGCGTTAAAACTGACCTTTTCTTTTAAATTTCAGCTTGCTCCACTCTGGCTTTCTCATTTCTGGGTGAATTTCTGTGGATAAATCCTTCATTAAGTGTAAAAATAATAATTTAAAATTTATTTTTACACAACAACATCGGGATTTTGTTTGAACAGCAACCCCACCAAAGAAGGAGACTGCATGCTAACATAAATACTGTTGTTTCTGAGGACGTTCTCATCACCGGGACACCTGATGCACACTTGCAGGTTTAAGCCGACTGTAATCAAGACTGCAGGCTGCAAAATGAATCCTGAGTGAAAGCAGCTAATTGACCTTGAAATTCTCAGCGTTTTCCTGCCCGGAGAGTCTGTGAATAATCACCAAACGGAGCGTGAAGCTTCATCACGGCAGACCTCACGCTGTGGACAAACATGCATGTGCACGGACACGCCAGCTGTCGCTTTTGAATGCAGCACCACACGCTTGTTGCACTCCACCAGCAGAGAAACGCATTTCAGGAGAAATTAATCACGCTGCCTTCAGCTGCAGGTGACAGCGGAGGTTCAGGAGGTGCGGAAAGCTCCACCGCAGAGCCGGCTTGTTTGTGCAGCTTTCATGCGAGAGCTGCAGAAACAACCGTCACAGACAGCAATTAATGACATGATGCAGGAATTCCAGAAGGAGGAAGCGTAGAGGCTGGACGCCTCTGATCAGACCAACAAAACGAGACAATCAGAACCTTCTAACTGATCTATAAACCTGCTCTGAGGTGGTTTTAACCCTCCATCTGAAGTTGTCATTTCATACAAACATAGAAGAAAAACAAACAAATGCAAAAAAAAAAAACAAAAAAAAAAACCAAAGCATATCATCAGCTCTCATGCTGTTGCAGTGAGAGCAAAGTTAACAGACAAGACTACAATAAGCATGTTTTAGGGTATAATCTGGGGCAACAGTTGCTTCTCTTAGACCACGGCTGATGTCTTTTGAATCATTTAATAGAATCAACGTTGTATATCTTCCGTAGTCTCTCTCTTCTCTCTTCTCCTTTTTCAGGTGCTTTTGTGGTGATGTTGCACTCCTCCTCACCCCCAAACCTTCCATCTTCTGACCATCCTGCCACTGTGGGATCCCCGCTGACGTGACTGACCTGCAATCCGAACCTCTGACCACCACATATTTATACATTTTATACCAGATATTATATATTTTTGTCCCACTCCTCTCTGTGTCATTCATCCTCTCTGTCCCTTTTCCCAGCTGGCTATCAGAAAGAGGGTCCCCCTAGAACTGATCCAGCTCCTGGTCCTGGTTTCTATCAAAGAGGGAGTTTTTTCTTGCCTCTGTTAGGCTCTGCCATGTGCTCGGGCGTCATGATCTGTTCTTTTTTTTTTTTTTTTTTTGTCAGAAGCCTTGTTGTGAATGGAATGGAACAGAACTGAATTGAAAACAATAATACAAATATTAAATTCCATATTTTGGTGAAACAACTTAAATCAAAACTGAAAATCTAAACTTTGATTCTTTTCTTTTAAATTCATTGTGATGTTATGTAAAAGCAGAACCATAAAAACTCCTTAACGGACTTGTGGTGATCCGTCTCTTTCTGCAGTCTCCAGTAAATTATTCCTGACTTGTTGTTTACAGAAAGAAGTGACAGAGAGGCTGATGAACTCTCCTCAAATCAAATCCTGTCCCTGACGTCACAGCAGGAATGGAGTCTGGATGTTTCATTCATCCTGATTTCAGGGGTCAGACATTCAATCCGTGCAGCGAGCTGCAGATGATGGTGATGACGACCTGGCGGAGTTAAGGTCATCCACGTCTGGTTTGACAAGTCCTTGGAGCAGCAGAGACATGTTGTCTTTCCTGAGCAGACGCCTGGAACCACAACTATGCATATTTCTTTGTCTAGTTGTTATTAACCCCATATCTGTATTTATTTTTTCTACAAGACTATCCTTCCAGATTGACTAACTTTGCCTGGACCTTCACTGAGACCCAGCTGGATCACAAAGTCAGCTTTGACGTGGCTCCATCACTGTTTAACGTTTCAGAACATCTTCAGCATGAGTGCATCAGTCCAGCGCTGGTTTTCTGTCTCTGGCTTCTTGTCCAGTTTAAGATTTTATTGTTCTTAAAGAGTCTACACAGCACGGCAACACCTTAGTTGTCAGAACTTCTACACTTTCACAGTTGAGCCAGAAGCTCTGAGATCGACCAACCAGCTGCTGCCAGCTGTTCAAAAATCTGGATCACACATGATCACATGCGACAGAAGAATCAAGTAGTTATAACGAGCAAAAAGTTGTAATTTTGTAACGATCACTATTTTACATTAAGAAAAAAAAATATTTCTTTTACAAATAGTTGCAATTTTGCAAAATTTGCAACATTTGATATTTTACAACAGCAACATAAAAGATTTTAAGTTGATGTGTGACAATAAAGAGTGCAAAATTCATAATTTTACAATAAAATCAGCTGCCAATCAAAGAATACAATTAGTTTTACAGCATCTGCTAGTCAAATAGCGTCCTAGCCTTGCTGTTTTTGTATTACTAAATCATATTTTTCATTTTCCTTCTACGTCTCACGTGTCTGAGTTTGCTTGATATGATGCTGCATTACTAAAGTTCTTTGTTTGCTCACTATTTGTTTTATAATAGAAGCTGGTAGATGAGGTAATGTGGCCGGTACCCATAGCAACAGTATTTACAACAGTGGTAAAAGACAATTATGCTTCTCAACCAGAGAGGGCGCTAAAGAGCACAATTATAAACTTGTGATTTTTGCTAAATTTATAAAATACATGATTCAAGGACAAAAAGTTCAAATTACGATAGCGTAGCATAGCAAAGCAGCTGCACTTTGACACCAAACAAGGAGCGAAGTGAGCTAACATTAAAAACTAATGAAAGTAACAAACCAACCAAGAATCTGAATCTGCGTTTTTAAATCAGCGCCGAGCAGGTTTGTTCTGACCAGAAACAGGATCTAAGCGAGGAATCACAAACACCATCGTAGACCGAGTCCATGAACGAGCAGGAACTCAACAAAAGAAAACGCAAGAATAACCTCTGATGGTAACCGTGGTGATCCCCCTACTCCTCCCAAATATGTTGTGGTTAAATGTTAATGTAAAAAATCTAATAAATTAATGAGTAAACAATCAGTTAGGAATATAAAAAATTAATATAATAAAAACAATAAAAATATATTAAAAATAAATATCAATCAATTATGCACATAAAATAATTATAATAAATGAATAAATAATAATTATAATATAAATAATTTAATAAAAAAATCATAAAAAATAACATTTTCCAACCTTCCAGATAAATGCTCACACAAGCACAGAAATAGTTGTTTATTTTTTTCCATAATTTGTCTTCTTTAATGGTCTGATCAGTTGATCAGTTATGATTTTAATTGACACCAGAAACACAATGAAAAAGCATTTAACTTTATTAATCTTGGTTTTTCTTCACTTTGACTCCAGCTCGCTGTTTGAGACGACTCTGCAGTGTCATATACATCATTTTCATTAAATAAAACACGCTCATTAAGTAAAAACACACGCAGCGGGCGTTAATGCGTCCTAATGATCAAACTCTAGCTGTTTACTGTGAAAACTTGGGATCATTTAAACGCTTTACACGTCGCTGGAGAGTTTCAGGGTCTGCAAACGAGTGAAGAGAGGCGAGAGAAAGCTGCAGAGACGATGAACGTGTGAAGTCTGTGTAACATCTGTCTGAGACTGACTGTTTGCAGTGATCAGCACTGATTGGCTGCAATCAGGGAGGTGATTAAAACTGGATTTGCTTCATTAAATGTGTGTTTGCGCGTGTTTGCATGCAGGCATGGTGATCAGGAGCTGAAATGTGATTATGGGGATGAGATGAAGCGTGTCTGAAACAGAACCGTCTCCTGTCAGACTTCATACCAGGACAGAGAGAAAGTGAACTTTTCTGTTCAGCTGAAACATTTTTTTTTGATGATTCTGTGCAGAGTCTGCGGCCTGAAAAAAGTTTGTTTTTCAGCTGCTGTTCTATCACATTTGCAGGAAGCTTGTCCTCTGTTTTCTTGGTTACCATGGTGACACATCCATCAACCAGACACCACCGTCACAACTTCCAGGTCGAAGCTCATGCAAGAAAAGTTGCATTTTCTTGACTGACCACTAGGGGTTGAAAAAAGATCCTAAAACTGTCTTTCAGATCATCACATCATGTAGAGTTATTTCAGGAAGTGTAAAAACAACATCAATCCCAGAATTTTATTTTTCTCTTTCAAATCTTGAATTAAGTGATTATATAAACATTCTCTTCTAACATTAAGCTAATATGCACTTTAATTTTTTTGTTTTAATCTTATCTTCTTGTTTCTGCTCTGCAAAAACCAGCAACTAAAAAAACAAAACAAAACATTAAATTTGAGTGAACTATCCGTCCATGTAAGATATATTTTTTAAGTGTTTTCATTTATTTATTTTATGACAGATTTATTTTTATTCATTTTCTTTTTTAAATGATAATGTTTTATTATTTTTATTCTTCACTCAATTTTACTTGGTTTTGGTTTCTTTGGTTAATTTTTTTAATTTATCATCTTTTCCTGAATGTATAAGAGTTTCATTTAATTCAATATTTTTTCTATTTAATTTTTATTTTTACTTCAGTGTCTTTATTTTTCAGGCTCTCAGAATTATGAATTACTAGCTTATTCTCAGATGCACTAACTGATTTTTTTTTTCCTCACTTGTTTCAAACCCTTGAACGTCTCCCAGATCTAAACTGGAAACCAGTAAACACATCTCGGATCATTTCAATAACATTTAGTAATTTTCATCCAGAGTTTGATGTTGCACTCTCCCTTGTCTTCCAAACCTTCCTCCTTCTGACCATCCTGGTGTTCACCTGCACCTGTTGGCTGGATGTCACTATGGGATGCGACCTGCAGTCCAACCCTCTGACCACCACATATTTATATTAATACCAGATATTTATATATTTTTGTCTCTCTCTCTCTGTTCTGCCTCCGTTCTCATGTCTTCCTTTACCCAGCTGGAGGGTCAACCCCAGAACTGATCCAGGACCTGGACTTTTTTCTATGCCCATGTGCTCGGGGGTCATGCTCTGGGTTTCTCAGAAGCACCAAGACACAACTTTGATGTAAATAGGAGCTGTCTACATAAATTAATTGAACTGAATTGAATTTAGTGTTTATTTCTTGCATCTTCCGTGCTTTACTTTATTCTTTTTTTTTTTTGCAGTAGCTGTTGCTATCATCTATTCTATCCACATAAAACCAGCCAAGTAACGTCTTCTGTCTTGCAACAACTTCGCAGCTCTCTTAGCGCTACGTCAACAACGATGAACTGAGTTCACAGAGCTTCAGTGGATGTGGTGGCAGAGGTAATGAAGAGACTGAAGAGATCAGTGATGGAAGAGATAATGAGAGAGTGACAGAAGAAGAGACTAAGCGAATAAAAAAGAGAATAAAAATCATCTGTGACTACAGAGAGAACAAAAAATGACAAATGTTTCTTTGTGCTGCTTTAAGAAAATGGTTTCCAGCCCTTTAAAAGAGTAAGAATTTGTTCCACCTAACACAGAGTTACCGACAGTCGGTCTGTCGTTTTGATCTTCTGTGTTGTATCATGAGTGAAATTTCCACAAACAGTCTTCAGGATGAAAGAACACAAACAGGAAGCTACTGTCTGTTTCTCCGTCAACGAACAGCAGTGAAAGATTCGTTTGTTCAGGAATGAGAGACTGGATCCTTGTTCAAACGCGAATGTGGTGCAGAAACAGCAGAGAAAACCCAGATCTGCGTCTGATCAGGTCTGCTCAGTGTTACGGCCCTCAGGGAAATCAGCTCGGATCCGAGTCCAGCGACAGCAGCGCCAGGCTGGGAAACATTCCCTCCAACCTCTCTCCTTCACAAAACCATTTCTGATCAGCCTCGAAATGCCGACACCATCTCTGAGTGACAGTTTCATCATGTTTGACAGCCCTCACATTCATAACGCGTTCGTATCAGTAACACTGATGTTTTTGCTAAATGCTCGATTTTACAAAAATTGGTGATTTTAGGACATAAAGTTGTGATTTTATGTAAAAATGTTGTGATTAAAGGACATAAAATTGTACACAAAATTCACAGAATTTCCAATCAGTCCAAACAGTTTTAGATTTTGGAGCATAAAGTTGTAATTTTACATCAGAATTTTTTTTTGAAATTACAAAATTCATAATTTTTATGACTTAAGTGTCATGAGTATGGGACATAAAGCTGCACATATTAGGAATTTATAATTTTGTGACATAACATCTTAATTTTATGTCATAAAGTTCATAAATTTGATATTTTACCAAAAATAGTTGCAATGTTGAGTTGAAAAGTCACAATTTTGCAAAACTGTGATTAAAATAAAAACAACAAAAAACGTTCAGTTCTACAAATGTTCGGTTCACGATATTATAACAAAAAGGTTTCAACAAAAATCTGTGATTTTAGGACATATAGTCTGAATTGTGATTGCGATTGTGATATTAAGTTAAAAAGTTGCTACTTTGCCAAAAAAAATCATAATTTTCAACAAAATTTCTGATTACATGTCAAAGAGCTGCAGGTGTATGAAATTTACACTTTTGCCAAATTAAAATTATCATTTTATGTTAGAAAGTGACAAGTTTGCAAAGTTTGAAATTTCATGAGAAACATCTACTTTTTACAACAAAAAATTGCAATATAGCAAAATTGGTGATTTATATGACAAATTCACAATTCTGTTTACAATTTTGCAACAAAATTTGTGATTTTATGAGAAAATGTTGCTTTCTTGTGACAGACATTCATGATTTTTGAAAGAATCTCTGATTCTCTCTGTGTAGTATTTATTTAACTATATTCTATTCTATTATATCATATCATATCATATTATATTATATTATATTATATTATATTATATTATATTATATTATATTATATTATATTATATTATATTATATTATCAGTGCACAGCCCCGCTGTCTATTATCACATTGACTCTTCTATTCTGTGTTGCATGAATGGAGGAGAATGTGTCCAACGTCTTGTTGGACACATTCTCCTCCATTCATGTGTACTAACACTCACAGAGGACCAGATCAGGCGTTTGGGGACTGGGCTGCAAAGAAAGGCAGCTTGTGACGAGGAGGAAGCCAAAGCACAGACGTCCTGCAGCTGCAGGAAGCCATCCTCACCAATGACTCCCAGCAGAACGTGGCTGCATTTGAATTTTCTTTCACCCCGTTTAATGCGCGCACACACTCACAGCTGACACCAAAGAAAACATCTCACATCACAGCAGCTCCCATGTGAGAATTCCAGCTAAAACTCTAATTTGCTGAAATAACAAGAGGTTTCACAGTTTTGAGATGAATGTGAAGATATGTCCACAAACTGCCCATCAACGTGCCACCATGTGGTTTCAGGAGGTGGAGCAATCGTCTGTCAGTCAAAAAAAAACCCAGCAGTCCACATATCAGTTTTCTTGGACAGAAAATGAACCTTGGATGCATTCATCTCTGTGTTTAAGCGTGTTTCAGACAGAGAAAAAGATTTTACAACAAAATATTGCAGTTATATGAACTCGTAATTTTGCAGCATAAAGTCACAATTTCGTGAAATTTGAGATTTTATCGCAAAACTTTATGATTTTAGCGCATAAAATTGGAATTTTATGGCAAAAAGCGACAATTTTGTGAAAGTTTATATTTTCCGACAAAAGGTTGTAACATTAATTTTGAACATCACACTTAAGCCAAAGCCATGACTTTACAACAAAATGTTGTGATCTTTTTGTCATAAAAAAGATTCTTGTTGTTAGAACAAAAATCTAATTTGGGGAAAATTTTTGATTTTATGACAAGAACATTTCACTTTTTGGATATAAATTTGAAATTCTTTAATGTAAAATAAGAATTTTCTGAGATTACAACAAAAAGTTGTGTTAAAAAGTCTTGACTTTGCATATTTCACAATGTTACAACAAAATGTTGAAGTTATATGATTTTGCAATGTGGCATGAACCTGCTATTCTGTGAAATTTGAGATTTTATGACAAAAAGTTGGAATTTTGTAAAAGTTTGTATTTTCCTACAAGAAGTTGTAACATCTGCGATGGACTGGCGACCTGTCCAGGGTGTACCCCTGCCTTCTGCCCGAAGTGGGCTGGGATAGGCTCCACCAGACCCCCGTGACCCTGAACAGGAAATAGCGGGTATAGATAATGGATGGATGGAAGTTGTAACATTAGGCCCAATCCCAATTTTCCCCTCAGCCCTACCACTTAGCCCTACCTCTCGCGCCTTCCCCTACCCCTCTCCCCTTGAAAGGAAGTGGTGAGGGTTACATTCCCCTAGGACATGAGATACCCCTTCTTCACAGTTATACATCATCAGAAGTTGTTGTTAGTTGCTATACATCAGACGACACCGCTTCCATGACAACCGCTGCTCATTCACATAATGTAAATAACATATATAGAGTATATACATAACATTATATATAATATTATGAGGTTATGGGTTTCCACTGGCTTCTCTGAAGGACATATATATGTCACCAGAAAAGAGTCCTGTAAGCAGATGGAGAAGTTAGCAAAGTGACATCAGTGACTAACGTTAGCGACACTGAGGGCTCAGTTGATGAATATTAATGTTAGGGACATTAGCAACTGAGCTAACATAATGGACGTTATTGATTAGCGTGAATGGGACCTCACTGGAGTCAACAACGATGGCGGCAGATAGAAAGCAGTGCACCCTTAAATGGACGTATATGTGTCGGAAAGGATGTAAAAATTACATACTGATGCATATTCTTTACATTTGTGGGTGCCTGCTTTCCGTTGTTGTTGACTTCTCCAGTGTATGCTGAGAAATATCTTCTACCCCTTTGTTTGAAGTGTTGTCCTGGAGTGGCTTTGTTTGGAGTTCTGTGTGCCCCTCCCCCTTAGTCCTTCACCTTCATCCAAAAGAGAATTGAGATAGACCTTCCCCTCACGTGAACCGAGGGGAGGGGCTGAGGGGTAAAAATGGGATTGGGCCTAAATTGAAACATCACAATTTAAATTTTGCAATTTCTATTTTTTTTTCATTAAAAAAAAATGTGCTCAATTGGAGCTCCACCGGTTGTCAGTTCAAATCAGACCATGCTGGATAAAGTCGGGGGTGGGGCTTACATACGCTACCAAGGTTTTTAGAGTTAAGGCAGATAAAAATATATAATTTACATGTTTTTTACTTCTACTCTAAATACTGACAGGTTAATTAAATTGAATGAAACTAGTTTGCAGTTTCCTGCTTCTCCTCCAGTATGGAGCTGCAGTTGTAGTTAAACCATAACACCTGAAACTGGACTCTTATTGATTTAGTTCAGGTAGCAGCGCCTCCTTCTGCTCTCTTCTCCTTCTGATTATTTGTCAGCGCCGTCAGAACACATCTGGGCTGAACCAGCGTCCAGCTCCACATTACCCACTCCTCAGCTTTCTTTCACCATTAGCACTTTCACCAGTTTAAAATCATTTTCATCCCATTACAGCACTTCTGTGTTTTAACTTTTAATGGATGGATGAATGAATCCTGTTGGATGTTAGTTTGGCCAAAATGAAACATCAGCTCACAAGCCGTTGCGTAAACTCCAGATGTTCCATATGTGTTTCGTCTGCGCTCCGTCTGTAGAAATGTCTAAATAAAGTTTGACAGACTGAGGCTTAGTCGCGGTTCAGTTTCAGCTCTGGTCTGAACTGGTCCAGCAGGTAGACGGGTTTGTTTGTCACCGCGGCTCCAGCGAGACCACGTCTAGATGGTATCAGGGATGCTGAGCATGAAACCTCGAGAGCGTCAGTGAGTTACAGGACATGTGAGTTTTACTTTCTTCCCTCCATCATTGTTCCAGCTGTCCGGTGAAACTCTGGAACTATCAACATCTGGTTGAGATGCCTCCTGGACGCTTCTCTGTGGAGGTGTTCCTGGTATGTCCAACCAGGAGGAGGCCCAGAACATGATGGAGAGATGTATCTCTGCTCTGTCTCTAACTCTACAATAAATACACGGGGTGGATGCTGACATTTTTTTGGTGAAAAAACAAAAACGCCCATGACAAGACTCCATCCTGAAAAGCTGCCAAATGAAAAAGGGCTCCCACAGTACTGGGGGAAATGCTTCAGAAAACCAACACCAGCATCCACAGACTCCAGAGACTCCAGCGCAGAAACACAGCTACATCTTCTCAAACTGCTCTACGCTCTGATCTTTCACCTCCATAAAATCATGTGGATTCCTCCGTTGGTTCCTGGAGCAGCTCTTAGACCCTTGAGAGGTCCAGTCACATTTGACTGGAATTAGTGCATTTAACATCTTTTATATCAAATAAAATCAGTTTTAAAGTTTTTTTTTAAATCCCAAAGACTGTCCAAACATTCCTCTTCAAAAAATTCTCTGCTCCACAACATGATCATCTGTCCTGGTCCAGTGAACACTGAGGTGTTCTAGAGTACATCTCTAGACTGTTTGGGTCTTACTGTCATTACTGTTGCTGTGATGTATGGAAGTCTCAGAGCTGTAGTTGCTGTAATATTCCCATTTAAAATCTATTGTTTTACAGCAGAAATCTTAAATCTGGCCTCACTAGGCTTCGGAGATGAGAGAAACGTGGAGCCAGATGGATGAGAAATAATGTTTTTCATTAGTCAAGTCCACAGACGAGGTTCGTAATTGAGCAGTAATTATTTTCTCACCTGAAAATAATCACACCTCGCCTTTCTCCTGACCTCTCCTGTTTTTTCTCTGCTGTGATGCCCAAGCCCACCCACTTCCACCCTTTCTCAGGTTCATTAACAGTCTCAAACCTGGTTTTTTTTTCCTCCCAGAACAACCTTGTCCTTTATTTCCTCCCATTAACTCACCCCCTCCCCTCATCGCACCCCCGCCTCCCTCCCTTCGCTTGTCAAACAACCTCTTATCCTCCGCTCACTGGAAGAAAGCCTCTGAACCTCTGGATGATGGCAGCAGAGCTCCTCTACCTCACGCTGAAGAGCTTGTCACTGTGATGGAGATGAAGGACCACACGGAGAGGAGGAGGAATGCAGAGCCTTCAACCAGCCAATCATCATCAGCCTGCTGCTGATTAAAAAGCTTCAGTGTTCATGAAGTTTATTTATTTTTCAAACAATTACTAATGATTTAACGATTCTTCACTTTCTCTGCTCACCTGCTGATGATCAGTTCATCAGCAGGTGAGCAGACCTCTGGGAAAGCAAATGTTTTGGAGGTTTACTGGTCCGCAGCATTCAGGTCTCTGTTTAAACAATGCCAAGGGGAAGAGACATCAGCAATGGTTTTAGATCAGCAGTTTTTTACTGCTCATCAATCTCAAAAGCGGTCTGAAATCCTTTCCAGACTAGCTGGAGTTCAACTTTGAGGAAGACTAATCACTGAGGGCTGACCCACAGATGAGCCTCCAACAGAAAATGGAAATTTATCTTTCATTTTGATTCATTTCTAAAGAGCAAATCTGCAGATTTCCAAGGAAGACACAAAAAATAACCAACAAGTAATCCAGAGGAGAAGAACAACTGCAACCCCCCCCCCACCCCCCCGACCAAAAAAAAAAAGAAAGAAACACAAACAAAAAAAGCTACATGGACATTAGCATCATAAGGGGCAAAAGAGCTTCAAATTGCCAGAGAAAAAAAAACATGAGCAGTCGTTGATACTGGGATTTTTTTTCTCCTAAAATCATACATTCCTGTGAATTTCACAGTGTTGCAACTTTTTGACAAAAATCCTGACGTTAGTGAACTGTCATTTTACAAAAAAATCCAACATTGTATCGTATAATAGGGGATTTATCTGAGAAGCATGAGCTTGTCTAGTGTAATTACAACAATTGACTTAAAAAACAAAACAAAACATAAAGGAACTTGTTGTTTTAAAATATATTTTTGTTTATATCTTTTTCTTTTTAAATAAACCACAAATATGTAAAATGTGAGTTTCTGTACAATCACCACAGTTGTAAAATTGCGAATTAAAAAAAAGAATGTTAAACCTTTTATCTAAAATCATGAATTCTTATTGAAAAAAGAAAAAAAAAACGTTTTGACAAAAATCAACTGACTTTTGTACATTTTTACTATCAACTGTAACATTTGACTTTTTGATGTAAAATTGTTACTGTTTATGATATTTGTAAAATATCATAATATCACATCAACACTGACGCAAACTGGCGGTCGCATCATCGAGATCTCAGTAGTCCTGGACCTGGATTTAGCTGAACAGGAAACCAGCTGCTGCATCATGAGGGTACTTAGTATTGTCCACATGATGTTTTCTAGCTTCACTTAGACGTAGAAAGGATGGTCTAATCACGTCGGCCCGTCAGAGTCATCTGGAGATTCATTTATCCGTCCTCAGGCTCCAGTTCAGACAGCAAACACTCCTTCTGATGGTTTAATGGTTTAATTGTTTATGTTGAATCTTGGTTCTCTGATGAACAGTGCTCTAAAAGCAGTGAAAAAAAACTCATCTGGTTTTTCATCAGGATCATTCATCTGCAAATGTCTCTGATCTCGGTCCAAGAAGGTTTCAGCATCGCGTTCAGATGTTTTTCACTTCGGCCTTCCTGAAGCTTTAAATCACAGTTAAACAGTTTCCTGTTGAATGCTGACAAAGATAACTGCCTACATTTAATTTAGCAAGTTTGGGGATTAAAAATCAGAAAAAAACTCACCTCAGATTAAAAGTTTAAACAAGATTGGCAGATTTATTTATTGAGCCTTCTGTCTGGAGGTCACATGTCCTCTCAGTGTAAGAGAAGTAAGAAACGTTGCAGTTCCTCTGATCACTCGGAGGTTTGGCTCTTTTGATTGACAGCCAGAATAGTCAATGGCTCATCATCATCCTGATTTCATTTCTGAACTGTTAATACAGCCTCAGCAGGGCAGAATCACTCATATTTTGATGATAACACAGTTCTGGGTTCATCTGGATGCGTTCGGAGGTGAAGTGAAGGAGGTATCTTAGCTCATCATCTTGTACCTGTTGTTGCAGCTGGATCCTCTCATCTAGAGACCTTTGATCATTTTCATCAGACAATACGAAAGTCAATCCTGGGATGAGAGACCGTGAGGAGTTCTAGATTTTTCCAGAGATTAGGCTGTCGAGTCTTTCTCTCTTCTCTTTAGTGAAAAATAGAGTAAAAGTAAAATATGAAGAATGCAAATAAGAACATAAAAAAAGCAGCGATAACAGGTCAGAGAGAGAAATCACAGGAAATGACAGGATTTGATTTAAAGAGAGTTCATCAGCCTCTCTGCCACTTCTTTCTGCAAACAAGTCAGGAATAATTTACTGTAGCCAGTAGAAAGGCTTCTATACAATAACACAAAAGATTTGTATCATGATGGAATCAAAGTTTAGATTTTCAGCTTTGGTTTAAGATGTTTCACAGAAATATGACATTTAATTTTGTTTTATTGTTTGAAGTCATCACCCTAATCACTAATTAGTGAAAAATCTAGATTTTATGACAAAAATGAGCTTTGTAAGATAGTTGCAATGAATTGCAACATTAAAACAATATTTTAAGATTTGAAACAAAATAAAAGATGTAAAATTGTCATGGATGTGAAATACATTTTAACATTTTAACATGGTCGTCAAGTGACTCACAGACCCTTGTGGCCGGTAGAGGGACTGCAGCCTCTAGTGGTCGATAGAGGGACTTCAGCCTCTAGTGGTCAATCGAGGAACTGCAGCCCCTAGTAGTTGATAGAAGGACTGCAGCCCCTAGTGGTCAATAGAGGAATTGCAGCCTCTAGTGGTTGATAGGAGGACTGCAGCCTCTAGTGGTCAATAGAGGGACTGGAGCCTCTAGTGGTCGATAGAGTAACTGCAGCCTCTAGTGGTCAGTAGAATAACTGCAGCCTCTAGTGGTCAGTAGAATAACTGCAGCCTCTAGTGGTTGGTAGAGGAACATCATAAACCATTCACCATACACCCAGTAGAAAACACACCAAAACCAAACTCTGACATCAACTTTAACTTCTTCCTGAGTTTAAAGTCTTCACCCTGAACCTGGAACATTTGAGTCCTTTTTTTCTGTCTAAGAGAAAGTAAAGTCATCAGAATGTGACTGTCGGAGCAGGTCCTGAACACACCACAGTTTTAATTAATGCCACTCTGCTTCGTGTCAGGTAGCTGACAGCACTATTAACCTCTGGAGGCTGCTCTACCCACCGTGTCATCCCTCATCTCCTCCTTCCTTCCTTCCTTGGTACTCTTCCTGTTCTTTCCTCACTTCTTTACTGAGACCATCTCCAACAAAAATCTCTCCATCTTCCTCCTTTCCTCCTTCCCTCCTCTTCCTTTTCTCCTAAATCTACAAAGATAGCCACAGTGAGGTCAAGGGTCAGGGCTCACAGTAGTGAGCTGAACACACAGTCCGGTCACATTCCTGACCTGGTATCTGAGTCACAGCTCGGGCTTCTGTGGATGTTTGTGACAGAGAGGACAGGAGCAGCAAACACGCCTCATACCGAGCTGCATGAGTGAGCAGCTGTCACAATAACAGCTGGATGTGTGTGCAGAGATAACACGCTGCTGACTTCATGCTGTCACAGCTATCAGTGGGCGTGAGTCCACGTTTCACGTCTTTCGCTGTCTACACTTTCCCCGTCCTCGCATTCCTCGCACGAGGTCAGTTTTGCTTGGAAATCGTCCACACGAGAGTCAAAGCTCCCTGTTAGAGGCAGAGACGGCAGAGAAGAAGTCCTGTCAGAGGAGTGAAACGTGGCTTAGACCAGCGCAGGCGTCCGTCCCTGAAACAATAAACCCGAACGCACACCGACACGCTTCCCCATACACATCAGATCTGAGGAAATGTAATGAAAATAAGCCGTTCCAACATGGAGCCTCTCTGCGTGAGGGGAGGCTGAAACACGGCTTTGTGTTGTGCTTAACTCGCTGGAGACGGACGACAAGTTTTGACAAAAATGACACAGTTTCACCTCAGCTGGACCATATCTGAACGGTCAACGCAGCCGGACTGTCCTGCAACAGTTCTGCAACATCTACGCCTTGTTAGAATATGCGGTTCAACAGGAACGGACCACCTCTGTTTACCATCGATACAACTATGTCTCAGCTCTGTCGTCATCACGCTAAACCCTCTCAGAGACTCTATGAGGATGGACCGATCTGATTGGCTCCCCAAGATGTTTGGACATAATTAATGACCTCTAATAGAGGAAAGCTAGACGGACCTGCTGAGCAGATTTAACAGGACACTGTAATATTACATGTTGTCTATTAACAAAAGTGGACTGTTTCATTCAAAAGTATGACCTTATTAATTAGTAATTACTTCCATCTTTCCATCCATCTTCTTCTGCTCATCTGAACAGGGTCACGGGCAGCACCCCAGACACCTCCTCTAGCTCTTGGAGGATCCCAAGGCTTTCCCAGGACAGCCGAGCGACATAGTCGCCCCAGTGTGTCCTGGGTCTTCCTCTGGGTCTCCTCCCGGCGGGACATGCCTGGAACACCTCCCGAGGGAGATGTCCAGGGGGCATCTGAAACAGATGCCCGAGCCACCTCAGCTGGCTCCTCTCGATGTGGAGGAGCAGCAGCTCAACTCTGAGCTCCTCCAGGGTGACAGCTGAATTGGGACAGACAAAAGGTCTGACAAAAGGTCTGTCCCAATTCAGCGGTCGCATCCGTCGAAGGACCCGTCCTACGTAGTCTACGCAGGCCGTGTCCTCCAAAGGCCAGGTAGGCCGAAGTCAGCGGCTGTGAATTGGGACGGTCTAGCCTTCAGATTTACCCCCGCCCTTACCTCGGCGTACGTCCTGTTGC
>JBAMYA010000020.1:2635731-2646508 GCA_037176975.1 Arrhamphus sclerolepis
TTTAACTAAATTACCCATCTGTCCTTTAATTATCCAACTGTACTTTAACTAAATTACCTGTCTGTAATTAAATTACCCGTCTGTCCTTTAACTATCCATCTGTACTTTAACTAAATTACCCATCTGTAATTAAATTACCCATCTGTCCTTGAATTAAAATACCCATCTGTCCTTTCACTAAATTACCTGTCTGTCCTTTAACTAAATTACCCGTCTGTCCTTTAATTATCCATCTGTACTTTAACTAAATTACCCATCTGTCCTTTAATTATCCAACTGTACTTTAACTAAATTACCTGTCTGTAATTAAATTACCTGTCTGTCCTTTAACTATCCATCTGTACTTTAACTAAATTACCCATCTGTAATTAAATTACCCATCTGTCCTTGAACTAAAATACCCATCTGTCCTTTAATTACCCATCTGTCCTTTAACTAAATTACCTGTCTGTCCTTTAACTAAATTACCCGTCCGTCCTTTAATTATCCATCTGTACTTTAACTAAATTACCTGTCTGTAATTAAATTACCCGTCTGTCCTTTAATTATCCATCTGTACTTGAACTAAATCACCCATCTGTCCTTTAAGTAAACAACCCGTCTGTCCTTTCACTAAATTACCTGTCTGTCCTTTAATGAGACGATCCTGTAACTACTTCTTACCTCTCAGAGAGTAAATCTAGACCTGGGCCCCAACCAGCCCCCAGCCCCATGCCAGGAGCCATGATGGCCTGGTATGAAGGGTAGCAGGGCATCCCTTCCTCCTCTGGGTTGAAGAAACAGTCAATGACCTGTGAGTCGGCGTACAGACATCGGAACTCCCGATCGAAGCTGTCGGTGATGCGACCGGAGAAATGCATCACCATGTTGCTGTGCACCTGAGCTGACAGCCAGGTGAAGCTGGAGAGAAGAGAGGACGCAGTCAGAGGCAGGAACTCTGCTTTCATCATTTCAAATAAAACTAAATCAAGAAGGAAAAAGGGTGTTTCTACAGCACACGAGTCAAACTTGTCTGCAGGCCAAATATGGCCCGCCACTTCATCTTATCTGGCTCACAAGAGCAACAATCAGAAACTTTTAACTAGAAACTTTAAGGAAATTTCAATATGAACATCAGAAAGAGGAATAACTGAGGTGGTGAGCAGCTGGTTTATGTCAAAAAGTTAGGATTTAGCAAATGTTTGAAAAAGATTTTACAACAAAAAGTTGCACATTTTGTCAAAACGTTTTAGTCAAACGTTTATGGTTTTAGGACAAATTAAACATTTTCATCTTCCTGTTGTAACTTCATGTCAAAATGCTGCAAAAATGTATATTTTCTAACAAAAAACCCACAAAAACTCAACTTCATTTCAAGTTCAAAAGTCACAAATTTGTGACATTTGTGACTGAACGATAAAAAGTCTTGGTTGTTGAAATGAACTTTACCATAAAATTTGCTTTTTTTAAAACAAAACAAAACAAAACATTTTTTTTAAAGAGTGATGTTACAACAAAACCCTCACAAAAAAATAAAAACTGTGATTCTTAGTATAGAAGTTAAGTTTTCAGATTAATGTTTTTGTTGTATTAATTATTTATTATTTTACAACTGAGAATAATGATGAATAACTGTCCCTTTAACGGTAACCATGGTGATGATGTGGCCCAGGATAAAATAGGCTGACACTTTTCATCTATAGTTGTGATACATAATATTAATAAGTGAGTTATTACTTTCCAGATACCCGTTTTATCGTTCCTGTGCACCAATAATTCTACTGATTAAACCTGCAGGTCATTAAAGCAGATAAGAGCGTCGGCTGGAGGAAGCGGGTTTAGGATGAAAGATGAAACGCAGCAAAGCTTCTGGTCCATGTGTGAATCATCTCCCTCCACCCTCAGCTGATAAGACCGACGCGCAGTTAGCTGCAACTACTTCCTGGAGGAAATGACTCATCAGGTTATCTACCAATCAGGAGCTCTCGAGCAGACCAGTGTAAACTGAACTGACCAAACGAGTTGGAGGGAACATCATCCAAACACCTGAAGTCCTGCCAGTGGTTTCTAAAAGTAATGAATATTTTTGAAATAAAGCTTCAACTTCATTTATGTAAAAAACTTCAGGGCACTAACAAATGCAATCATTTAAGAGGCAGAAAAAAAGAGGAAAGGAAATAAATGGAGAAAGAAAAGACAGTTGTGTTGAGAAGTTATTGCTGCCATAAAGAATGTGATGATGGAGACGTGCTTGTTTTTCTTGTGTTTTATCTCCACTTGTTTTATTGTTTTATTATGAAAAATGTAAATAGTTATTGTAACATGTATCCACTTGTTTTGTGGTTTAATCAGGACTTCCTGGTTAAATAAAGTGTAATGAAAATGATGAAGAGATCAAAAATAACCCAGAGTATACTTAAAGAATTCTAGCTTTCACCACCAAACAATTATTTATTCACTACATTAACTACATGCAAACTACTACTAACCATTTAATTTTTCTGGCAAGCACATTCCTGATAAACATTTAGATTATTGTGAATTCCAGTGAATCAATTATCAGTTCCATGCTGGCTAACTAAGTCACACAGTTGAACGTGTTCACGTCAAACCAGCGACGTCTCACGTTGGGAATCCACTGATGAGCTTTTCAGCTGTCATTCGCTGCCGCCGCATAAAACCCTGAAGTCTGCAAACTCTCCCACGTTTGGTAAACGAGCAGCTCCGCAAGAATTTGAAGCTACTTTACTTTCCTTAGATCAGGGGCGTCAAACTCCATTTCAATTCAACTTTATTTATATTGCATGTATTTACAGCAAAGTCGTCTCCAGATCATAACCCTCCAACCACATGGCAAAGCCTAACAGAGGCAAGGGAAGAAACCTGGACCAGGACCTGGATCAGTTCTAGGGGGCACCCTCCTGCTGATAGCCAGCTGAGAGACATGAGGAGGGAGACAGGACAGAGAGGATGAAGGACAGAGAGAGGAGAGGGACGGAAATATGGTCACCATTAAAGGGATGGTTATTCTTTATTCATTTATTTTCTCAACCAGCTATGTTGTCAGATTTCCTGCTAGTTCCTGGACTCTGTGGTCATTTTTTATTTTTTTTAAAGTAAATTTTTGACATGAAATCTCAAATTTCATGTCAAAAATTGAAATCTGACCATACAAAATTGTACTAAAATTGCATGTCGTAAAATAGCATATTCTGCAAGCTTGACAACCGAGGCTTTTTATTGTACAGTCACAAGCATCACAAAATCTTAACTTTTTAACTTAAAATTATAAAAAATTTTGTCGGAAAATATCAACTTTTTGCACCACTTTGACATAAATAATTGAAATCACAAATTTTTAAATAAAGAAAGTAAGTATTGACAAAAATGAGCAACTTTTTGTAGTAAATTCATTTTGCAAACGTTTCCTAAATCCTGACTTTCTGACATAAACAAGCTGCTCTCCACCTCTGTCGCTCCACTTTCTGAGGTCAGTATCGGATCAAGCACCAGTGGCTTTGAAATTTCCTCAGAAATCTTCCAGTTAGATGATGGTCTGGACACGTTCCCGTGGACCAGATAAAATGAGGCGGGATATTATATTTACATTTTATAGCAGGTTTCAATTAAAGTAATTTATAATTCCCAGAATGACTGTGTGCTGTCATCTACAACTGGGCTGCACAAATTCATGGAGCAGTGGTTACGTTCAACTTGTGTTTTTGGGACAAAAATGGATCGATACTCAAACAGAACTTCGTCTTTTGTTTCTAAATTATAAAACAAATTCTGGGTGGGGCTTGATTTTATAATTAGTTATGAACTATTTATCATCTCCAACTAAACAATTCATTCATGACATTGGACACCGTCATGTCTTCAGCATTTAATTCTATTTGTATGAAATAAACAGTTTTCTTCTCCTAAATCATTAAAATGTTGCTAAATCCTCTGAGCTGTATCCGGGACTCTTTACAGAAGCCAAAGAAAACAAAAATGAAACACAAGAACAACCTGCTGGACGGATTTTCTCAGTCAGGAGTCAGAACTAAAAATAATTGGTTGCTGTGAGTCAGTCAGTTCACTGTCCTCTGCTGGCAAGCTGCACCTTAGGAGGAAGCTGTAAAGTTATAAACGTGGCATTTTCCAGAAAGACGCACTTAATAAAAAGATGTGATCAATCATTTAAATGTTTCCTTCAGCAACTATAACCCTCCACAGAGCATTTGACTCACAACCTTATTATTATTATCTTTATCAGTATCAGTAGTATCAACAACAAAAGAAAGAACAACAATAGGGGTGTTCAAAAAATGATTCATGAAAGAAAACTAATCCACCTCCTGTCCTTCATTTCATGCTTTGAACTGTGACAGTAAAGAACTTTAAAACTCTCCCGTGACAGTTAAAAAAATAACATCAAAAGCTTGAGTTCTGCTTGAATAAGGTGGAAACTTGGAAGAAGAGTGAAGCAGATCTGAGCGCAAAAAATGAATGAAAACCAACATTCAGAAATTAGAACTTACGTAAACTTGACCAAATGCATGGTTCCAATAGACGGCCATTAAGTCCATCTGTGTGTTTACTCTCACTAATTTTAAAACTTGAACTGTGCAGATGCACTGATGTTTATGTTATTTCATGGTGTGTTCCTATTGGTTGGTTAGCTGACCGAGATCGTCGTGGCAGCAACAGGCCATCACATTCTGAGACCATTCCTCCCAATTTATGACACTGCTGATATCTGCCACAGCCAAGCAGCAACCATCCCACTTCTGGACTGAAGTCGTTCCAGGAAGTAGGTTTTGTTGCAGTTCCTCCACTGACCACTAGGTGTTGATTCCAAAGCAGAGCAAATTTCCACTGACCTCCGTGTTTAAAGTGCCAACTTTCCAGCAGAATTAAACATATTTACAGCCTGATACAAAAGTCAGCTTTAGTCACAATAGTTAGATTTTACATCCATGACATCCATGGGGGGAGTTTTCTTTTTGCACCACATCAGATAAATCTATTTTAAGAAAGAAAGATGCCACGATTCATTTGACCTGCCTGACGGCTATGCCGTTGGCTTTGACAGCTCTGTCCCACCTCTTTGCAACATTGCCCTACCAGTTCAAGGAAAACTGGGCTTCAAAGGCTCTCTGCAGAAACCAGTGGGTCACATGATCAGATAGTAAGTCCATCTATATACGTCTTTGGTTCTACGCGGTTCTATTGTTCATCTTTGCTCCTGTCTCACTGTCAGAACTACCACTGCCGTTTTTTAGCTACGATGGAACATTTTTACGATTGGCAAACTTGTCTGAGAAGACTGAACTCGTACAGTTTCAACCCGACATTAACCCTTAAACGTGAATGTGTTAACACACGTAGATCCTCACATGCCAGTAAAAACACCCCCACACACTCTTCACGCTTCCAGACTGATAACAGAGGACGACACTGGAGATCCATCTGAGCTGATGAAGGGAATGTGACAAGAATGTCTGCCTGAGAATGTTCACAAACACATTTTCACCCATTTACAAGTAAAAATGTCAAACTGGACTCCTCCAGCTGCTCATAGTCTGACTCTTCTGCTTGACAAACACAACCTCAGATGAACAGAGGAAGGATAAAACTCACGAGGGCAATTCTAAGTACCCCCTGACTGCTTCCAGAGGATTTAGCAGCGTCACCTGTTTGAGCTGTTTGCACATGAACATATTGCACATTTTTTATATCTTGTTGCACCATTGCCATAATGCACTGCACTATAATGTTGTTACTAATTGATTTTGTTTGCTTTTCATACTAACCTGCCTTCTGGCATCTATGTAGCTGCTGAATACTTTGAATTTCCCTCAGGATTAATAAAGTACCCATCATCATCATCATTTACAGCTGCTTTTTGACAAAAGGGGGTTGGCCTCTCCTGAAATCCACCATCATTTACTACATCTTCAATGTTCTATAGTGATAAGGATTGTTCACAAGTGACAACTGTCTTGAATGTTTTCCAAGTCTTCTCAGGAGTGGACATCCAAGTAGATTTACCCCAAGATCAACCAAAGCAAACCAACAGACTCTGGAACAATGACCAAACCAAATACTTCAGCAGAAACACCTCAGACCAACCGCCAATCACTGGAGGATTGCTGGGAACATTGGTGGAACATTGGAGGAACATTAGAGGGACATTGGTGGAACACTGGAGGAACATTGGTGGAACATTGCAGTAATAGACATGCCAGACCATCTCCACTTATTAGCACAGTATTGTCAATGGCTCTTTTGTCAGTGCAGCAGAGCTGTACAACCTCGTGTGGTCAGAAGTGGTATTACTACACCAGGTGGCTTTAAGAGAGCTGTTCATAAGGGAACATTCAAAATCCTCAATGACCTGAAGCAACGCAAAGAAAAATGGACCAGAACTCCTCCTGGGTATTTTATTTTTTATTATACATTGTTTCATTCATTGTTTTTATCTGTTTTTGTTAAGTGTCCTTGAGTTTCGTGAAAGGTGCTTTGAAATAAAATGTATTATCATTATTATTAGAACCAGTTAAGCTGCAGGAAGAATGTGATCCACCATTCTTCCTGCTTAAACTAACCCTAACGTCGCCACATCCACGCCTCTGTCAACACCTGTACCTGCTGTACAACCCTCCAGATAGCAGCAAACCTGCCAACCGCACGTCAGACAGCCAGCCTATTGTCTGGTGGTTTTCTAAATATGATTCTGGTTCTACAAAAGTTTTATTTCAGAGTCCTTGGGCTTTCATTTCCTTTGATTGTGAACAGGAAGTAGTATTTTTAGGACACCAGATTAGAAAACAGGCAGGAACAATGCTGGAGCAGAGGTCAGATTTGGACCCTCCTGGATAAAAATCCTCAAGACCAGGAGCAGTAAAGCAGTGAAAACACCACAATCCAACACATCCTGTTAAAACTCCTTCCTAACGAGACCCGTTTCTGAGATTCCCGCTCCACAAAGATGTGTCTATCCTGAAATGAGTTTATCTCAGCCACTACCAGGTGTTTTTAGATAAATGAGTCTGAATGTGAGATGACAGCAGAGGTGTTAAAGTTTACATGATAGTAGATCAGAGTAAATGGAGATGGAACAGCAGAAATCTGACTAAATCTCACACTTTCAGAACCCACATCTGTTTCAGAACCCACATCTGTTTCAGAACCCACATTTTCTTTCAGCTGTTCCCTTCAGAGGTCTCCTCAGCCAGTCATCCATCTCCATCTAACCCTGTCCTCTCCATCTTCTTCTCTTCATGTCTTCTTTCTCTAGATCCATAAATCTCCTCTTTGGTCTTCCTCTAGACCTCCTGCCTGGCAATCCCAACTTTATCATCCTTCTACAGATATATTCACTATCCCTCCTCTGTTCATGTCAAACTATCTCAGCCTGTCCTGATTCCTCATTCTATCCATCCTCGTCACTCCCAAAGAGGACCTCAACATTTTGACCTCTGCTATCTCCAACTCTGCCTCCTGATGACAGACAGACATTTTATTCAAATGTGTGATTTTGTATAGTTTTACCTGATGAGGCCCATAAAGATTCAGCCCATAACTTTACAGTTTGGATACATTAGTAAGGACTAGCGCTGTAGCATAAATGCAAATATTAGCGTACAATAAAAAGTATTAGCATCATAGCACTGACGTCAGTTTTAGCATGCATGAGCGATGATGGGCGACTAGAAATTATTCTAATATTCAATGTAAACTGAAAATTATAACTGTACAACAACTGTAAGCATACATTAGATAGAACAAGCATTACAACTTCATCATTTATTTATTTATTTTTTAAGGATTTTGTTGTTCCTGCAGTTGAAAGTGGAGATGAACTCACTGTTGATGGCCAGACCCTAGTGTACGGTAGAGGAACTGCAGCCTCTAGTGGTCTGTAAATATCTTTAAATGTCTATATATTTATCTGATGTTGTAAATAGACATTAAATAAATGAAACTGAACTGAACTGAATGGTTTCGTCTTCAGGGGTTTTCAGCAGGTCTGTGTCAGTTCCTCACCTGTAAGAGCCAGCGATGACCTCCTCACAGTCGATGATCATAAACTTCTCCAGGACCTGACCAGCAAATTTCTTGCCACTCTTCGTGCAGTATGTGTCTCCACAGACACTGCGAATGCGCATGTTCTGCAAACAGAAACATGGTGTTACACCACCACGGTCGACCTCTGCAGCTCAAAAAAAGGTTTTATTCAGCCATTCCGGACTCATGTTCAGACCAATGTTCAGGAGAACCCTGGAAAACACAGCTGAGCTTTCTCCAGTCATGTGAGTTTGGACAAAACAAAAACAACATTATATAATATATAAAATAAAATATTACCAACACATGAAATTACACACATAAAATCATCCAACCGTAGCGGTGACATAGTAATGGATTTGTGATTACTCAACAATCCAGTGACTTCTTATCTTTAGACCACATGGATGCTGACATCTTGAACCAGAGCCAACTATGTGATGACTGGATGACTCCCATGATTCATCTCGTAGACACTGATGCTCCCTAGTCTTCTCCAGTCCTCCAGTCCAGGTCCACACAGTCCTGTCCATCAAACAAGGTCAACAAAATCCCTGCTGTCCTGAAGGTCTAGCCCATTAGTCCAGTCCAACCAGTGCCAGCTGTGGTCCAGCTGTCTGTGTTGTGTCTGTGCCCACCCTCAGAGGCAACCCACAGAATGGACATGATGCAACCAGCAGACATCCCTGCCAGAACTTTCTTCAGACTCCACCTTCATCTGATGTCATCAACAGGTATGTTTTGGAGAGAAATCAGAATTGTGGACGATGTCTGCAGCTCAAAAAGGGGATTTCTTTAGAGTCTTCAGACATAAAGAGCTTGAAATTGATAGACAGAAAGATAGGAAGCCCGTTCTATCCTGACTGATCAAAGTCATCCACTTTGATAACCCTTGATGAACTCTAACCCTAACCCTAACCCAAGAGTTTGTGCTGCTTGCTTCTGGCTGTAGATTTGGTGTACAGAGATTTAGGACCAACAGCTTCAAGTATTAACACGTAGTGGTTGCTATAGGTCTCCTTAATAGTTCAAAATGACCCCTTTTTGTGTGTGTGTGTGCCCTGTATGTATGGTGATGAATGTTGTTAAGCTGCTGTGCTTTTATTTTGGAATGCTGGCTGTAAAACAAGCTGCCCCACTAGGGGATAATAAAGAATATTTATCTATCATAAATCATGCTCCAGAAAATCCTGCCAACCTGTGATGTTATTGGGATCATTTATAGTGAACTTTCTTTCTCCAGTCCTTTGAGTTTGGGAGTTTATCTTCACAGAATATCACACTCTGGCTGTGTGCTTGTGTGGTGACGCATATTTTCATGATAATCTGTGTGTAACATGATCTCCTTCACACGTGCAGAGTCTCAAAAGAGACACCGTTAGCACATTTTCAACTCCCCACAGCTGTTCAGATAACTGTGTTATAACTGACTTTTATTTGTTCATCAGATCCATCTGAAACAACAGCCAAGCTGAGATTCTGTCATTCACGAGTACAGCATGTAGCACTGTTAGCTGACAAGAACCCAGCAGGAATATCAGTATGGGGGGTTTCACGGAGAAGCAGCACAGACCAGCACAAAGCACAGACTGCAGACACAGCAGCAAGGAGGAGGGACCTCAGCGCTTGTTAACAACAGGTGGTTTAATCCCTGACACGTTTCTGTAAAGGAACGTCTCTGCACCTGGATGTTGAACTGCTGAATGTGGTAAGAGTAAAGGAGGCGGACTGTGATGGTTGTTATCAGATGACAGATTTCTCGCCATCACATCAAGGAAGTGTTGCTGCATTCTGGATGTTGAACGTTTGGCCCAGTTTCAGGGTGGCAGAGGTAACGGAGGGACCGCAGCGCTCGTTAACAACATATGGAGGAATCCTGGTCATGTGAAGGAGCATGTCTACATCCCAGATGTTGATTTTCCTTACGGATGAAGCTCAACTGAGTTACCTACCAGTGCTACATGTGACATCATCAGTTCAGATGTTGCTAGGCTCCCAGCAGATTCATTTTATTCTACATTTATTTAGTTTCTCTTTAATAATTTACATTCTGAAATAAGTAGTTCCCATTTGCTGATAATAAACTAGAATTAATTCATTTCATCTAAATTTTAAGCAGGAGGGGTTAATCTAACCGTCAAAGAATCTAAAAGCAGAATTTCTATTCATCTTTCTTTATTAATTAAGATGGTGACACATTTATATTTTTATTTAGCTACTACATCATCTGTTACGTTTTAGGCAAATTCTCAGGTTTAGTTTAGCTAACCTAGACATGGTTCCCGGCCCAGGCCCCCCAGGAGTAATTCCTTTGTACTCACGCTCAGATGGGAGTTCTGAATGTCCAGCGCTGAGCACATGTCCGTGAAGTAGCTGAGGTTCCTCTCGTCCAGCAGGATGTAGACGGGCACCCGCCGCTTGTTGGACGCCTCCATGAGGTCACAGAGCAGGTCCACGTCTGTGAACACGTCCATCACCAGCGCGATCACCTGCAGACACGACACCACCACACCTGGGTTTAACAGGTCCGACTAACAAACGTTCCACCACAGAAACAGGCAAACACAACCTACAACACACAGTAAAATGGATTTGTTCATTCTAAGAGGCTTTATCTTGTCACAATATTTTAGATTTAAATAACACTTAAGTACATCTGATGATGTGATGCGTTATATTCTGTTTTATGAAGTCAATTTCCTAGTAGGGAAATTAATTGAAAATCAATTAACAATATATA
>JBAMYA010000020.1:2646608-2683619 GCA_037176975.1 Arrhamphus sclerolepis
TATATATACACACATATATATACATACATGTATATATTTCCTGGTGAAATCTTGATCAAATCAATTTTTTGATTATTTCTTTAGTTTTGAAATGTTTTTTTTTTTTTTACACACACACACACACACACACGCACACACACGCACACACACACACAGTATTATCCATGGAACGACAGCTGAGGGTCACTAAACTGCATCTGACTAAACCAGTAGACTTCTACAACAATGTTCTCTGGACAGATGAGACCAACGTGGAGCCCAGAACCATATTTAGAGGAAAACAGCAGAAAAAGACATACTGTGAAGCACGATGGAGAAAGGATCATGATATGTCCAAGTACAGACCTGAACCTGACTGAGAAGGTGGTGGACCTTCAGAGAGCTGTAGAAATGTGAATGTCAAAAAAACCCAAAACAGAACAAAAAACCTCAGTGAAGTGAAGAAATGTCAGTTTTTTTTTAGAAATAAACTCAAACCAAGAGACAACAGAAGGTCTAAAGTGTGTCCACTTTCTTGTGTCGGACGACTGAAGAAACCAGAACTCTGAAAAAGTAATACAGGAAACCACTACTCCCAGTTACTGCTGCTTAAGGTTGATCTACAAGCTGCTAAATAATAAAGGGAGAAGGCCGAATTTCCTACAGTATTTGGTTTTGGGTTTGGTTTTTGGCTTCTCTATGCTAGTTTCTTAAATAAATAGTGACGCTGTAAAAACAAACAAGTCCATGAACAGTTCAAGGACGGCTGCTGCCAGGTAGGGATGGGTGTGTGTGTGTGTGTGTGTGTTGGGGGGTTCTTTAGAACATAGACCAGACCTCTCTGGTACTGTCACCTGACCCAGCAATACTGGAAAAGAAAAACAAGCTTGAGAGAAGAAACTGCCCTGATAGCTGATGCCATAAAAGAGCAGAAAAAAATGAAATAACCCATCCATCCATCCATCCATGGTATACACCAACAGTTTGTGAATTATCTCATTTTCCTATAGTTAAGGGGTAAGTCTGATAAAACACCCCACCAGTGAGGTTAGCATTAGCACAGGTTGAGCTAGTTTCACTTTTACCAAAATATTTCTGACTTTTTGATGCTCTGATGATGTTTTGTCGCTACTTCCTGACCACACAGTCCCAAACATTTTAGTCTACATCAAATTTAAGACCAAATGTCCAAGATTCACCACTTTTATTTTTATTTTCTTTAATTATTTTTATTTGCCTAAATGAAGGCGGTTATAGTTTAATCAACATTTCTCTGTCATTGTGCTTGTTTGCTCTGACTTCTCAGGTCTTGTTTCATCTTTACAGCTGCAGATGCTCCGAACGCAGGAGAACACTGACGTGGACATTAAATCAGTAAATGTACGACTGCCTCTAATGTTCAAACCCTGTAAAGGGTCTATGAATGTGATTATGGTGGTTAATGTTCATAAGATACGTTGAGACTTATACATGCAGTATCTTCCTTGTCTGTTGTGGAGATTTTAGTCACCTGTTGGAGCAGCATCAGAACCAGAGAACCTGATAAAGAAGGCTGGTTCAGTGCGGCAGCTGACTGTGGAAGATTAAAAACATCACGGGCAACCCTGAACATCCTCTACACAACACAGTGGTTCAGTAACAGTCTTCAGTCAGAGGATTCTTCAGATCTGCTGCAACACAGCTACAGGAGATCCCTGCTGAACACTGGCTGTGGTTGGTCTGAAAGGGTCCAAGGATGAAGCTTAGCTTAGCAGCAGCAGCTTTTGGTGACCAAGCATCAATTAAACGTAGGGCCTTTCTGATGTTGCCATGGAAACAACATTGGAAACAGGAGGTCCTGTTGTGGATGTCAACCTGGTTTGACTTCATAGAGGATCATTTCAGTACCCTTCCAGCGGAAGTCTGCTGGGACCTGCTGTCAATCATCCCACATCTTGGGGGCTGACGCCGGTAGGCTAGACTCTGATGTTCCTGGTTTCAGCTGGTCCTGGTTCCAGCTCTGCTGGGACAGATCTGACCAAAATGAGCTGAAGCAGCTGACTATGACGACACTAAGGTGGGTGTGGTCCAACTGGTTTCTCGTCAAGCTGGTTTCTTCCTTTTGTAACATGTTGCTGTGCAGCATGAAGAAAAATCTTTTATCTTTGAAATGAACAGAACTAAACTTCTCCTCCATTACTTCTCAGATGCAGCTTTAGTATAATGTGATCTTTATTATGTGGCCCCTGCTGGTATCAGGAGCCTGGTGTCTGATCCTCTGTGTTCTGACTATAACCAGACCTCTGTCGGCTAACTAATCCAAGCTGTTTTTCCTTTTTTTTCTGCAGAGGAGCTGCAGCTCTGTGGAGGTTAAAGGTCGCCCTGCCAGCCTAGGGTGAACAACGGTGGGTGAAGAGCGATAACCGCCACTGAACTCCGCCGGCAGCCGCTTATCAGCTCCATCCAGAGACATCTGAACCACAAGTGTCACCTGATCTGAAACGGGCCGACTCTGCAGACATGTGAGGAGGAGGAGGAAAAAGCTTCACCTTCTCCAGACTAACGCAGAGAATCAGCCGGTTTTACAGAATTTATAGAAACAGGAAGAGGAAGTGACTCACATGTGCTGGACTGTCTAAACAAAACCACAAAACCAGCTCTGATACAACTCTGCTCAAGGATCACATGACACCAGATTAATGGCCCCTCTGGACCTGAAACAAAGGATCCAATTCAGTGTTCAATTATTTTTAATAATCCACCAGCCTCTGACCCAACTAGTGAAATGTTTAGTGGGCTTCACTGATAACTGCTCTTCTGAGTTTGTGGCTTCCAGTAAAACCACAGAAAACGTTGATGCCAACTTTGAAAGGCATGGTAGATTTAAAAACGTCAAATGACTTTGAAAATACTACTTTCCCCCTTTTTTTCAAATATAAGTTGACTTCTAAGAGACGCAAAACAACAGTAAAGAACAAAGAAAGTTCAGAGGAGAACAGGGAAAAAAAAAGGTCCATATTCTGCAGTATTGATCTTTATTCAGTCGTTTGATCTCAACTCATAAACTCTCTGGTCTGTTTGATGAAGCATCTTAAATCTTCTATTTGTCTCTGTGCTCCAGTCAGCACCCTGTTTCACTCTCCCCTGCTCCCCGCTCACTCTGCTGTTACAGGTCACCTCCAAAACCAAAAACCAACATTTCCACAAAAATTACTTTAAATACCCCTGAACAACTTTAAAGAAACGAAAACTGAGATCAAAGTCATAACAAATTAACTTCAAAGAGTGAAAAACAACAAAAATCAGACTTTATTTTCAGGCTTCTGTCAATTTTACTCCACAGAAGCACTAAAAACTTCAATGAGACAAAAGGACTTCACAGACAAGCATATTGAAGAAAAAAAGATGAATTCAGAGGATCCTGAGGAGGAAGTGGTGTTTGTGTTCTTCACCAGCGTCTCCTGTTTGAGGCTCCAGGTTTATTTCTGAAACACAGCTGATGTGAGGTCAGCTGACCTGCATGAGTGACGCGGCGTGCCGTCGGCTTCGAGCTCTGAGGCTGATAAGAGCTGAACAAACACAGCTGCAGGCGGAGGACAACCCTGACGACGGGCCGGCCTGGGCCTGCCCTCTCCCAGGACGACTAGAGCAGCCAGGTGGACGAAAAACAAGCAGCGCACCTCGCTGCCTTGTGATGAGCTCGTCATGTTGCTGTATTAATGATGAGACGCTGTTTCTGCTGATGTCTTTCTGCACTTCCACACAAACTAAAACTCACTTCTTCACTTTTGTGTCCGATAAAGAAAATCAATAAGTGCCTCTTCTAAATGTTTAACTTGTAAACACGAGACCTATTTATCTGTCAGTTTTACTCTGAACTGTGAGCAGTGAATAATCCAAACCTATTCTAGCTTTTATATCGGTTACTGTCATTTATCAGCTGTTATTATTAGTTTTCTCATTTCTGCAATAAAAGCAGCTGAGCAGGAAAAACTACAAATCACACAGAAAACTAAGCTGCTGCAGAGCTTCACAACTGTCAGCCATTACGACTTCTGTAGACCTCTGGGGGGCGCCACCACAGAACAGTGAACGGCTAATCCCTCTGTCCTCCAATTCCTCAGAAGATCTTCAGTCTAATCCACCTAGCCACGCCCCTTTCTATCTGTCGAACATTACCACCATTTGGATAAAAATTAAAACGGAACGACGTCAAAAAGAAAAAAAAAATCCCTTCCAAGACACACACATACACTTGGCCAAAACACAGTTAGACAGAGATGTATAAAATAGTTGCACACAGGCACAGAACGACTTCAAAAATGCAAAAACGACTTCAAAGAAGAGCAAGAAGATGCAGAGAAGGTAGAAACAGCTAGTCTGGACTTTTCTTCTGACTTCAACAAAGGTTTTTTTTCTTTGGTAAAACTACTTGTGAAACTTTACCCATAGAGGGCGCTGCAAGTCACAGGTGACAAACATACTGTGTTAAAGACCAGACACCTCTTCCCTGCAGTGACCCATCACGGCCTGTAGGTGGAGCTGGCTCATATCACGAGGTCACAACAAATGTGTGTGCTAAAACAGCAAAAGAAAAAAGGAACAAAGAAGAAAGAGCCGATTCCTTCAAAGATCCCGACAACCCAGCTAGCGACGCCAGTTTCCACCAATAAAATGTGAAGAAAACAAACAAAAAAAAACCTCTACGATTCGTCCAGTTCTCATAAAACTTACTGTAGATCAGCGTTTCACCTGCATTCGTGGCAGCAAAGCAAACAATTATTTTAAAGAAACATCAGAACATTTCTTTTTATGACAATAATCCGCAAAGCCTCATTCACGAACTCTTTGTAGATTTGGACATAAATCACGTCCTTTTTAAAGATCTGCTTTGATTCATGAACGATTAACTGATTAAACCCAGATAGAAGCAGCGGTAACGTCTACGGCTAGGCAATTCATCTAAACATAACCTTTCCCATGAAATTATTTCATACGTTTTCAATTTTTTTGATAATCTTTTGTCATTTTTTTTCTTTTTGCAAGATATTCATATATCATATATTTTTTAATTCTTGTAATACCACGTGTGTTCTAGTACACTTAGAAAGAATTCTCAGTTACAGCTACTGAGTATATTTACAGTAAAAATAGAGAAAAGACTTAGTTCCTTTGTTATTTAATTAAAAAGAACACAATTCTTCAAAAGTTGTTATTTTATAATGTTGAGATCAAATAAATTAGTAAATTTATGTCAAAAAGTCACAATTTTGTGAAATGTAGCTTACAATTTTGCAGCAAAAAAATGTCAATCCATGTTAAAAATTAGTGATTTTATGACAAAATGTTGATTGCAGGACTAAGTTGCAGTTATAGACTGTCATAGAGTAGACATTGAAATTTGAGATTTTGACAAAAAAAATAGCTTTTTCCAACAAAATGTTGCGATATCTAGGAATTTGCAATTTTACAACCAATATTCTTGATTTATTAGAGAAATTCCCCAGTTGTAACAGTTGAGCATATTTAGAGGAGAATTCTTTACAGCAAAACAGAAAATAATATCAAATAAAACATGTAATAAAATAGCCTGAAATAGCTGCACTTGAGCTGGAAGTGCTGGCATGCTCACTCAATTTGCATCACCACAAAAATGAATGAGTCATCAGGTCGAACCAGATGTGAAACATGTCGACTTCATTTTCAATCATATTTTAATCAAATCACCATCCGGTTCTGAGTTTCCAGCTCCTCACACGTGAGACACCTGTGCCTCTCTTTGTTTCGTGTGATATGAAACAAACCATGTCAAGGTTTTAAACGGTTTGTTGCTGAGAACATTTATTTTTGGTTATTTTATTCACATAGAATAATTGTGTGACTGAGGAAACATGTTCATAACTGGTGATAACGGATCTTTAGGTTTACGTCTTGGTAAAATTAAGTCAATATTTACTAGAGTGGACACAGGCTTAAATAAATGGAAGTCCATGAATTATCAATAAATATGAGCAAAGCAAATAAATAAATAAATAAATAAATAATAAGGGTCATGCACAGAACTTTTTGGAGGGCATGTGCTCAACCCAAGAGAAAAGAGCAATACTTCGTTAAATCATTACATATTATATAACTAGAGCAGAACTTGTTTTGAATACAAAGTTCGGATATGTATTTTTTTTTTTTTACAATCAGAGACACTCAGATTTTTTTAAATAATTGCTATTTCTTTCATAAGACACATAAGATACATGTAAAACTGAGACTTTGTCATATAATCACAACATTTTTGCTATGAAAAAAAAAACAAAAAACATCATGACTTTGTAACTTGACATGCCTCTTATGACTGTCCTAAAATTGTAACTTTTGTATAATTACGATTTTGTTTTTGTTTTTAAACTGCAAAATCATACTTTCACAATGTTGCAACTTTGTAATAAAAAGCTCTTTTTGTTGGTCATAAAATGACTAGTTACAAAAAATCTTTTTGGCATCAAATCATGTCTTTTTGTGGTAAAAAGTCTGAAAAGATTTTTGCTGCAAATATGCCCAGCTTTTATAAATTGGGTTGTTTTCTAATGAAAGAAGTTTGATTGTGAAATAAATGAAGGGAAATACAGATGAATTATTTATGGACAATTGCTGAATTGTAACAAATAAAACAGTAACTTTGATGAACTGTATAAAGTCATATCGGGACCACACACTGAAACAGAGGTTGCCCCCCTAAAAAGCCAGACCCGGCCCTGGTGGCCCCGGACCTTCTCACCTTTTTAGCCTGGTTGATCAGGGACCTGATCAGATCTTTGATGTTGTGGGACTTGTCTCTCTGGAAGTAGATCTGGGTCTCTGACGGTCCGTATCTCACCGGGGTGTCCGGCCAGCCGAGCTCCAGCAGCGGCGGCTCTTCGTCGGACATCATGGGGAAGTAAGTCCCGGAGGTGAGCTCGGACACGGCGTCCCCGTCCCCGAAGTCCCGGTCCCCGGAGCCGGATCCAGACCCGGCGCCGGTGCCCTCGGGGCCGCACGCCCTGCTGGCCGCCTGCTGGCTGATGTAGCGGATCTCCAGCGGGGAGAGGAAGTTCAGCTCCCGCTCCTCGGCCAGGACTCGGCGGTACTCCTTCTCCCCGAGCTCCAGCAGCGCGTCCGTGGCCAGCCGGGCCGCCTCGTTGTGGCTCAGCTCCAGCGCGGAGCCCTGGCGCCACGGGTTCTTCACCTCCTCCAGGCGGGAGGCGAGCTTCCCCAGCGGCTTCCTGCCGTTGGTGGCCGGCCGGAGGCCCTCGGAGCTGATCATGGTGCTGCCGCGGTCAGCCAGTACCGGATTAAGTTCTTACAAAACCCTCACACGGTCCGTTTATGTGCGTTATAAAAGACCAAGTAAAGCTGTAGTCTTCCACCTCTGAAGGTCTGAACCCCCGACCCTCCACTAAGTCACAACTAAAGGACTAATTCAACTTTTTCTCTGTTTAAGGAGGTGGAAACATTCAGGAGCTGCTGCCGATCCAAGGCGCTGAAATGGGCTTCTCTTCTCCGGTTCCCGGTCCCGTCCGTCAGGTTACCAAGTCCCAGGAGCTTCCTCCGACACCTGGCAGCCGCAGTCTTGTGCGCATGTGTGCTTCAGGTGAGTTTCGTGCTCACCTGTTGCACCCGGTCCTGTCATTGGTTTCCAGAGGGGGACAGGCTCCGCCTCCAGCCATAGTTGTCAGGGCAACCAGATCACAACCGGTGACCCCAGTGCAACGTGAGGTTTTATCGTAATAAAATAAAATAAAATAAAATGAACTGACAAAATAAAATAAAATAAAATAAAATAAAATAAAATAAAATAAAATAAAATAAAATAAAATAAAATAAAACGAAATGAAATGAAATGAAATAATAAAATTAAAAAAAAAAAGAGGGAAGTCTTAATGACTTATTCATTCAATAAAAGTTTCACAAGGAAACATTGTAATTCTTTGTGAAAAGTCTGGATACTTCCAAGGAAAGAAAAAACATGATTTCACATGAAGATTTTTGCAACAAAATGAAGGTCATAAGCCATGACATCATCTAGGCTTCCCCACATTGTTTGAAGGTTTAGTTATCTTAGAGTCTGTAAACTTCTGGCTTTGAAGAAAGTCATAAAAAATCTCTCTCATTATTCTGTCATTTAGCAAGTAGAAATAATTTTGTTAACCCCCCACCCCCACACTCACCCCCGCCCCTCTCACCTTTCCCCTTTTTTCCACCCAGTGCTCATTAACAAATTGTAGTCCTGGGCATTGCACTCCCTCTGCCAACCGTGTGAGGGTTTAGCACTGAACACAAGTCTCCTTCTGAACTTGAGGAGTGAGCAGACCCTTCTTTTCACCTGGGGATAGGGGTTTCTCCGGCTAGATGTACCGCGTGGAAGGATCACTTTATTCCAGCCCGGCTGGCCAGGGGAGGCAACGTGAAGGCCCAGGACTACTGCATCAGGGTAGCATTAGCTGCCCAAGGGAACACGGGGAGAACATGCAAACTCCACACAGAAAGGCCCTTTTGCCAGCCCCACCTCGGGTATGGGTGCTGATGATGCGGAGAGACACATACACCCCCAGCGTCCCCTGTGGGAGTTGAAGCCAGGACCTTCTAGTTGTGAGGCGATTGCACTTATGAGTCTTTTTATGCATGTATGTGAATTTCTGGTTTCATCTGAAACTCCACCTGCGTCAACTCCACCACCATCATCAACTGGTTGCTATGGAAACATATATGTTCCAGTTCTAGATCAGCTGTATTAGGTTATTGTTCTAGCTATTGATTATAATAAACAATCCATTTATCATTTCTGAAATCGCCCTCATGAAAACAGCAACATAAAGCAAAAACAGTCCAGAGCTGAAATATATAAAAGTATTGTTTATTTTATTAAACAATAGATAAGTTAAATGATTCAGGACAATCTAAAACAGACATCAGACAGGATGAAGACACTCAGTGCATCATGGGAGTCCCTCCAACAACATAGGTCTATAGCAGCATAACTAAGAGATGGTCTAAGACACTACAGAGTTAAAGACTGAGTATAATTCAGTTATTCACACATTAATAATAATAATAATAATTTGGGTAACAGAAATATAGAACAGTTCTGGTTCCACAGTGATGGAGGTAGGGTGTGGTGGCTATTTTAAAATAAAAATACCATCGGATATCAGGTGATCAATATTAATGTCAAATTGCTGATCAATTTTATCAATAAGTCTCTAGCTTAGGACCAGAATTGCTCATGTCTGTGGACAGAAAAAGACATTAATGTCCAGAACTAAAGAGACTCCTTGTTTGTGACGTGAAGTGGTTTTGAAGCTCTTTTGTGGGAGCTCCAGTCAACTCCAGTTAATCCAGAAATGGATTAACTAGAGTTAATCCATGGCACAGAAACAACAAGGCTGGCAGTTGGTTTATACCTGATTAGGTCACTATTTTACAGCTCAGAAAAGTAGCTGAACTGACAACAGATTCCTGTTTGAAACCACAGAATTCAAAGCAGCTGTTCCAAAAAAAAAGAAACCAAAAAAACAAAAAAAAACAAAAACAAAAAACATGCTTTGCATTAAACAAAGATTCATCCATCCATCCATCTATATTCTTCTGTTTATCCGGAACAAGATTCAGTTCAAACAAATATTTTTTGTTTTGATGCCAATCAAACAACTATTCCAAGGAAGGAGTGGTTTTCATACATGAAGTTCCGCTCTAGGAAATTCTGGAGAATTTGCTGCCTGGATGTGTGAGTGTGTGTAGAAGTTGGAATTCAACATTTATATTCTTTTCCAGGACACACAACAGAAATTCGAGACCAAAAGGAGGACACGCACCTGAAATGGTTTTGTGGGGTGAAACACGTAGTGGCCGTGAAAACATCCTGGAGGACTGTCAGCTGATGTGTGACTTCATGTTTACCCAGCAGGGAGGTGTCTCTGAGCTGCCACAGCCTGTTTGACTTCACCTCTCTGGCACATTTGAATAAGTAAAAAAGGCTGCTTTGTACTGGCTGGCGCTCTGATTTCCATACAGCCTGTCCAGCTCACAATCAGAAACAGGACCGGCAAGTTGACTGGTGTTTAAAAACAGCTTTACCTGCAGTATGATCAGGCCATGCCGTAATGCTGTTGTTGGCGATCTGCCCTTAAATGTAGGCCAACGGCAGATTTAATGACACTCTTACATCAATAAAGACTCATTAAACACTCCAACTCCTCATTTACTTTCACAGTTCACACCAGTTCATCTGGTTTTGAATGCTGTCCTGGTATATTTGTGTAAACCGAAGGACAACTTTTTATATTCTGGTGACAAATAAGATTCTGGACTGTGAATGCACATCTGGGTATCGACATGCTTCAATTTATACACTTCTCTGATGATATATTTGGTCACTATCTCCATTTAATGTACGTCAAACGTCATATGTACATCGTTTTAAAATTTAGTTCAATATTTGCATAACATACCCCGTACCTGTTATATTCTACAGTACCCGTCAAACCCAAGGCCTGTGGGCCACATCCAGTCGCCACTTTATTTAATCTGGCCCGTGAAAGCATTTAAAGACAATCACAAACTTCTAACTAAAAAATTTCTGAGGAAATGTTTGATTCAGTCCTGACATCAGAATATGGAAGAAATGAGGTGGAGAGCAGCTGGATTAACATGGTTAACTGAGGTGGAGAGTAGCTGGATCAAAGTGGAATAACTGAGGTGGAGAGCAGCTGGATTACGGTGGAATAATTGAGGAGGAGAGCAGCTGGATTAAGGTGGAATAACTGAGGTGGAGAGCAGCTGGATTAACATGGAATAACTGAGGTGGAGAGCAGCTGGATTACGGTGGAATAACTGAGATGGAGAGCAGGTGGATTACAGTGGAATAACTGAGGAGGAGAACAGTTGGATTAAGGTGGAATAACTGAGGTGGAGAGTAGCTGGATTATGATGGAATAACTGAGGTGGGGCGCAGCTGGATTAAGGTGGAATAACTGAGGTGGAGAGCAACGGGATTAAGGTGGAATAACTGAGGTGGAGAGCAACGGGATTAAGGTGGAATTACTGAGGTGGAGAACAGCTGGATGGAATAACTGAGAAGAAGAGCAGATGGATTAAGGTGGAATAACTAAGGAGGAGTGCAGCTGGATTAACATGGAATAACTGAGGTGGAGAGTAGCTGGATTATGATGGAATAACTGAGGAGGAGAGCAGATGGATTAAGGTGGAATAACTAAGGAGGAGTGCAGCTGGATTAAGGTGAAATAACTGAGGTGGAGAGCAATGGGATTAAGGTGGAATAACTAAGGAGGAGTGCAGCTGGATTAACATGGAATAACTGAGGTGGAGAGTAGCTGGATTAAGGTGGAATAACTGAGGTGGAGAGCAGCTGGTTGATGTCAGAAAGTCAGGATTTAGCAAAAGATTTTACAACAAAAAGTTGCTAACTTTTGTTGAAAATCATGACTTTTGTCTTTTATTTTAAATTTTAATTTAGGACAAAAAGTTGGAATTATAGACAAATCTGCAATTTTACAACTTGTAATTTTATCTCAAAATGTTGTAAAAATTTTTGAAATTTTCTAAAAAAAAACAAACTGTTTGTATGATAAAAGTCTTACATGAAAAGTAATTTTATAAAAGTCGGAATATTTTTCAAAATTGAGATTTTATGGCAAAAAATTCACTTTTTTCATGAAGAAGATGTGATATTGGAAAATTTGCAATTTTAAAACAAAATTAACTTCTTTTTTTATGAAGTTTGAGAAGGTTTTGTGATAAAAGTATAAAAGCCTCAGTTTTATTTGAAAAATTGCAAATTTTGCAAAATTTGAGATTTTATGTCGAAAACTTTCTTTTCTTTTTTTATGATCAGGAACTGGCGGGAAATCTGACAACATAGCTGTGTGATAAAGTAAATAACCACCGTCCCTTTAACGGTAACCATGGTGATGATGAGGCCCAGGATGAAATAGAGTTAGTATATAATAGTTAGTGTGTTATTTATATGAACATAGTGTACATCCCCAAAGCTCCTCCCCCTTTTTCCTCCCACTTGTCCAATGTCCAATTTCACCACCGAGTAGAAATCTTATGATTTATCTCTAAATTTATGGAGTTAGAAGATGATAACCAATCCGTGTAGGATCATAGGTACAAATAATTATTATATTAGCTCCAAAGCTGTAATGAATCAGGATAACTGTAAATCTCTGTATGCCTGTAAGTACGTAGCTTTCTCCTTTATATATTTTGTTCTTTTGTCTTACACACCTGACCAATAAACAATGTAAAACAATCTTGGATTGTTTGGATGTTTGGATTTTTATCTATGTGAAGAGCAACATTCCAAACAGAAAAAGGAAAAACACAAGAAATTAAAAAAGAATATTCAGACCAGAACAAAGGTGTGAAAGCACCATCAGTATCTGTGGGCGTTTTTGTTCATCACTGGATGCTGAACTGGTCTGTTCTGGTGAAGAGACGCTTCGTCACTTCACGTTCAGACCTTCACTTAACAAGTCTGCAAATACAAATGAGCTTCATGTGAAGACCTGGCTGAAGCTGAAGCAGAAAATACAGGAACAAACGGATTCACTTCAATTCAAGTCAGTTTATCTATATAGTGTCTAATTACAACAAATTTGTCTCCAGGCATTTGAGAAACCCAGATCATGACCCCTGAGCACATGGCAAAGCCTAACAGTGGCAAGGGAAGAAACCTGGACCAGGACCTAGAGGGGGGACCATCCCGTTGCTGGAACAGGTTGCTAGAACATTGCAGTAACATTGCTGGAATGTTGTTGGAACATTGGAGCAACATTCCTGGAACTTTGATGAAACATTGCCTGAATGTTTTCATCACATTGCTGGATCGTGATGATGGACGTATGGCGGATGGAAGACCTCAAACCCTGATGTAGGTGCACCACCTCACCTCAGTCACAGTCACCATGGAAACAGCTTCCTTGTTAAAATGCACTCGTACTTGGCTGACAGAGATTCTCAGATGTAAAACTGTACCAACAACACGTGAGAAATGTCAAAATGGGAACATCTGAGCCCCCCGAGGCTGAGAAGAGCCAAAAACAAAAATACGAGCAGGAACAGGTTTGAAGGCAGTTTGAAGAGCCTGTGGTGGCAGAGGAAGTGGATGGACTGGTTCTCAGCGTCTCATCCAGAGAGGTCTGGTTTAGTTAGCTGTGCACAAACATGATAAAAGTCATCCGATCATAGTGGATCTTAGTATGAGACAAATGTACGAGACAGCATATAAGACTTTGCATCATGCAGCCATTTACTTAATTAAAATGAAGCCAAAAAATGGGAAAAGATAATCAAATGTGCCGTCCTGAGAACCAGCTGACTTCGCTGTCTCTCATGGTTCTGGAGGAGCTCTGGTCCATTCTTCTTCACATCAACATTTCAGTTCGTTAAGGATGTTCACTTGATGTTCAGCATCTCAGTCAGGTTCATGGTGGGACTTTCACTAGAACTCTGATAGATCTGCTGCTGTGCGTCATGTCACATGATGCAGTTTCAGCCAATCAGCTCTCAGTTGGACGTCCCCAGGTTTGTCTCCAGAATACTCTGGTATACAGGGGAGTTCATGACACCTCCACCACTTCAGTCATGCTTCCAGTTCTTTATTTTCTACTGGAAACTCTAAAAACCGTATTGGAGACCAACTCTGGAAGGTCATTTTTCCACTTTCTGCGTTTCTTTCCAGCTTCGCTTGCTGCGTGGAGACGACTAGGTCAGGGTTAGCAAAAGGTCATGGCTGGTTTTACATTAGCATTAGCACTTCCTCAACATTCATGCAAACCTACATCCTCACAATGTTTGCCTGGAGAGATGCAGCAGGTGGATGATAAAAGTCTGATCTTCAAAAGCGAGTTGAAAATGTCTCAGACTTTGTTTGGATCAACGGCTAAACATTATTTACTTGTCTGAACTTTATTACGAATGCAACCAAGTTTTGTTCTTATCAACTTCTGCGGCCAAGCAGAAGCCTTCCTGTGAGTTTCTATGTTGAAAATGAAAATGTACATTAAAGACAGCTAGAAGGAAATGGAGAGTCTTTATAAACAACACAGAATAACATGAAATAATTTAAATTCTCAGCCGCTAAGCTGCAGATGCTGAAACAGGCTGAGTTCCTTGTAGAAATAAAGATAAGTGAGACTTATTTCTTTGGTTTGGACAAAGATGGAAGAAAACAGTGTGAGTTTCAATTAAAGTTGGGATTTTTACATTAAAAAAAGTGTGATTTTAACAACAAAAGCATTAAATTCTAGAAAAGTCAATATTTTATGATAAGAAAGTGATTTTGTGAAATTTGTAACTTTACAACCAAAATTTGTGATTTCAGGACTTACAGTAACAATTTTACAGCATCTTGTAATTTTCTGTAAGAAAATCTGCAGTTTTGGGAAAATCAGTATTCTACAACAAAAATGATCTGATGATCAATATGTTAATCAGTTTTACTCATATCGTGTTTGTTTATATAATGCCTAATATAAGACAAAAAGTCTTGTTCCTTTAAGCCAAATGTTACAATAAAACGAGTTGCATTTTTAAAAAAATAAACGTTGTGATTTTTGCAACACAACTGTGCAAATTGCTTAAAAAAGTCAATTTTAATTAAAACCAAAAGATTTGTTGGTTTGTTGTAGTATTATGAACTTGTGATTTTGGGTCTTAAAGTGGTTCCACAATGTACAATTTTACAACATAAAGAGCAATTTTATGCTAAACTTTTTGTAATTTTTGTGAAATGATTTCATGATTTGGCAAAAGTTAAAAAAAGAAAAAAAAATAGCCGAAACAAAAATCTGCAGCTCTACAAAAGATGCAATTCTATACCATAAAGTTGGGATTGTTTTTAATCAAAAGCCATGTTGTGTAAAACCCAAAGTGAATTATTCGTAATTTTTATGAATTTTCATATTTTATGACAAAAGGTCCTTTGAACGTCTCCTCAAAGATCAGAGCTCTGTTCTCCAGACTGGACGTCTTCACAAAGCGGCTTTTCAGGAAATCATTTTAATTTCAACCTTTGAGTCGTAGTCGAAACAGTCGTCCAGTGTGGAGCTCTGCGGGGCTGAACTGGGAGCTGTGGGCAGATGAACAATGTGAAAGTCTGATGAATCCAGTCCAAACTGATGACACTGCTGGGAGCTTCACCACTAAATCTACTGGTTTCAGAATGCTCGGCTTTTTCAGAAGCACTGGTTTACGTTCTAGCCTTCTGTCACATCAGTTCATTGGTCACTAGCAGTACTGACAGTGGTGTATTTGAAGGAAAAACTACTGCTGGGAATGTTGGGAGCTAAAACCCAGAACTTCTGGCTTTATTAACCTGAGTTACAGGCCTTTAGGGGTCCGAGAGGAGTCACTGTGGGCAGAAACCTGAGTCCAGCTGGGTCCCAGTACTGATCTACTGGTGGGCCCACAGTCTGTGATGAATGTATTCATCTTTCTTTGGGACCCCGACAGAAGTTTTGAACAGAGAACACCATGAAACCATCCAGGAATCTGGAGGAACCTTTAAACTGGAAGTCTAAACTGGACTGTTTAGACTGCATCTGTGTTTTTAGAAAGTTATTTTCTCTGATTTAAATCGACAAAAAAACTCTCGAGTTCTCAGGTCGTTCCCATCCTGCAGTCGTTCATTCAATTTCAAGTTTGAGCTGCAGCGGTTTGCTGCATGAGATGAGTTAAAGGAAGCGTTAAAGGAGCAGGTAGACGAGGTCCCGAAGCCCTGCAGGTAGGGAAGGTGCAGGACACGCCTGCTGGAAAAATGTTCTGAACAAGATTGGACTCACACCTGACAGGAGACGTTCCTGAATCAACCTGTTAACGCTGCAGATTACAGATTATTTCAGGGGCAAAACAAACAACAAACAAGCAGAAAAAAAAAAAGGTCAGGACACATTATAGCCTATTATATTAAAAAAGTGGTGACGTTTGTGTAACTGCAACTTTAATTATAAAAAACTATTATTGTCAGAAAATCTCAAGTTTCACAAAATCCCAACTTTTTTGGCCTAAAATTATAATTTTATGTTGCTAAATTTCAGCTTTCTGTCCTAGAGACAAGAATCGTGACTGTAACACAAGAAATAAATTCTCCCAAATTCTTAAACTTTTTTCTTGTACAGTTGAGACTCTTGTAGAATTGCACATTTTTGTTTTTATAAATTGTTGGTGGTTAAATAGATAAATAGGTCTCAACAGCTTCATCAGTCATTTAGTGACGACTTCGCTGCATCTGAGCTGTTTCTTCTGATTTCACAACAGAAAGGGATTTTTTTTGTAATAAAATCTAAAATTTCAAAAAGTTTGCAACTTTTGTAAAACTGAGGCTTTTCTGCTAAATTCACAAATTCTAAAATGAATACTTCACTATGAAAAAAAATGTTCTTTTTTTTGTTGAAAAATGGCAGATTTTACAGTATCGCATCTTTTACTCATAAAAAAGTGAATTTTTGTCATAAAATCTCAAATCTTCTAAACGTTGCAAGTCGTAAAATTGAGCCTTTTGAACTAAAATCACAAATGTTTAAAAGAGAAACAAAATCTGTGTTAAAGATTTTTTATTTACAACCAACAACTTTTATATCGAACAATAACAATTGTGACAAAACTGGAACCTTTTAGCATCCAGTCCTGCCCGTTTTCACTCTCCAGAAACCCAGCGGTGACATCACAGAGGGTTTGTCCGGTTCTTCTTCATTTTACATAATGCTTCTCAGATTTCAAGGAACTGAATTCAGGATCTCCAAACATAACTCTTCCAAACAGCTGCTACACCGTCACACATCACATGTTGAGATATTTTAACCATTTCATGAAAGATATGAGCACATTTTGTCTGTAAAAAGCTGAGAAATGTACGTGGTAGTAAAAATAAACAGCCAGAGCAGCATCTACAGCTGATGAGGTGGAGATGAAGTCAGAATAATGTTCCTCTGTGTGAACATCTCATCATCTGCAGAACACAACATCTTCGAGAAGAATCTGGAGAAATCTCTGTGCGCCAGGGACCAGAACAAAAATCAATATCTGGGTCATCAGGCAGAACTGATCCTGAGATGAAATCAGTGGACATCATGTGGACTCCCTGAATTCTGAGAATGCAGTCAATGCAGGTTAACTTAATGTCCCAGCGTTTGAGAAATCAAGTTAAAGACACCCACCTCTAGTCCTGCTGCACTGGAATCAGAAAACAATGACCTGCAGACCCATTTCTGCCCTGAACACTTGAACGTTGAATGATGCTTCAGCCTTCATGTGACCCAGATGTCAGGAAGCGACTCGGGCACCTGGGATCTGAGTAATTTGACCTACAGTGACCCAGTTCAGGTCCCAACGTAGGAGTTCAGAGCATTCAGGTCTGAGGGACTTCACCCAGGATTTTTAGCTTTCATCTGAACTGAAAACGTGCTTCACATAGAACTAAACCGCAGGAAGAAAAAATAAACCCACAGGCTAGAGAACTATTCAGACAAAACATTAATGTTTTAGGATCATTTAAAGGTTTTGAATTTATGAAATATTCCCCTTTTTATGTAGCAATACCACTTCTGACCACATGGGGGTATGATGAGCTCTTGTGTTGATGAAAGAACAACTAAAAATACTGAGCTAAAGAGTGGGACGTGTCTCATAATGCCACGTTGTTCCACTAGAGGTGCTATTGTCTGACTCCAGAAGGTGAAACATGACCTCGCTGCTGAAATGCTGCCCTCTAATGGTCAGAAGTGATGTTGCTACATACAGTGGCTTTCATCAGAATATTCTAAATTAAATATCCAGGTATCTATTTATTTTATATATTTTTAAATATAGTACTTAGTAGAAATGATTTTTATTTGAAAACATTTTTTTAATATTTTTTATTTTCAAAAAATACATTTTGTGCGTGGGTTACTGGGGCAAATGACAAAAAGCAGTAAAGCAGCAAAACACAACCACCAGCTCTGATGTGTGTGTGTGTGTGTGTATGTATATATGTGTATATATATATATATATATATATATACACACATATATGCATAGATAGATAGACAGATAGATATTTGTGTGTGTTTCAACAGCCATACAATTGTCACATCATCTTAAAAATTTTGGGTAAACATGACCTGCTGAGGATGGAAGACAACTGGTGCACAGTTGGTCACTGAGCCAGTTTAGGTGCTTCAGATGGTTAAGAGGCCTCATTGGAGAGGTGTTCCAGACATGTCCAGCTTGGAGGACTCCAAGACTACTTTTCTGCAGAATATATCTTGGTATTACGCTGAATAAGTGGAAGTTTAACCTGCTTCATTGCATCATAGACATTTCTCCTTGAACGTCCAGAGGTTTCTGAGCAGGCTGGAAAAGGTGGAAAGACCCAGGCTTTTTGTCCAAGCTGGTTTTGTTCTCCATAAAAGTCAACATTTTCTGGTGCGGTGAGTCTTCAGAGTCGTTCAGAAATTTTCAGATCGTCTGTCCTATTTGTTTGCAGCCTGTTGCATCATCGTTTGCTCTGTGAATTTTACATTTTTCTTATCTGCATCTCTGCTGCAGATAGCAGCCTCTCAGAGGTGATCTCTCGTCCTTTCTCATCCATCTCTATAAACTTACGTAAGCGTGGATGTCTTGCAGTTATAACTGACCTTGACGGATCATCTTAGCTGCAAGTTTATTAGCAGAAAATAAAGCTGTGTGAATAGTTAACCATTGAGCTGAATATTAAGTGGGCCCCACCTCTGTAATATTCCCTCATTTGATCATTGCACAGTGCCTAGAGGCTGCTGTTCCTCTACTCACCACTAGAGGCTGCAGTTCCTCTAATCACGACTAGAGGCTGTAGTTACTCTACGGACCACTAAAGGCTGCAATTCCTCTAATGACCACTAGAGGCAGCAGTTCCTCCAATGACCACTAGAGGCTGCAATCCCCCTTACGAGGAGGACTTTGAGGGATAAGAAGGCGCAAGATCATTAAAACTTTTAAAAACCATGAAAGAACCTAAAAATCAATCCTAAAAGACATGGGGAGCTGGTGTAATGTGAGCCCGCTATCTGGTCCTCAAGTTCTGAAGAAGCTGAAGGTGGAAGATGATCTTTTTGAGAAGACCAGAAAGGAGGACGCTACAGTAGTCAATGCGACTTGGAATAAAAGCATGCATCAGCATTTCCATGTCGACCTGAGAGAGAAACAGGTGGACACTGGCTATGTTCTTAAGATGATAAAAACCTGTTGCATGACGTGGAATAAGACTAAGCTCAGAGTCAAAAATGATGTCCAGCTTCTTTACTTGATCTGATGTCTTTAAAGACAGTGCATGTCATTCTCTCTCTAAACCTTAGGACCAAGAACTGAAACTTTACTTTTGTCCTGGTTGGGTTGCAGGACGTTTTCGGCCATCCATGATTTAATATCTAAAATACAATTTACGAAGCTCATCAACTGGCCAGGTATCTCCAGGAGATATGGCCACGTACAGCTGCGTGTCATCAGCATAACTGTGAAAATGAATGCCATGTCTCCTGATGACATCACCAAGTAGAAGCATGTATAAATTAAAAAGCATTGGTCTAAAATTGATCCTTGATGCACATCTTATTTGATTTCACAAATCCATGAGGATCATGTATCAAAATATTTATCTGTGAAGTAGGACATGAATCAGTTGAAAACAGTGCCAGAGAGGCCAACTAGGTGCCTGAGTCTGTTCATAGCTGGGGTACCAAACTCCAGGCCTCGGGGGCCCCTGTCCTGCATGTCTTGGACTTCCTGCCACAACACAGTTGATTCAAATGAATTTGAATCAGGTGTGTTGTGGCAGGGAAACATGCAAGACATGCAGGACAGGGGCCCTCGAGGCCTGGAGTTTGACATCCCTGGTTTATAGGATTGGGCAGTCTGCTGTATCAAAGGCCGCACTCAGATCCAGTAGCACCAGGACTGAAACTGAGTCCAAGTTGCATCTAAAGTCATTGACAATCTTTAACAAGGCTGTCTCTGCACTGTGGAGCATCCTGTGATGGAAAATTTCATTGTGTGTACTTATATCTGAAATGCTATGCAAGATCTAATCTTCCCTGCAAGCCTTGAGGGAGTGTGTGACGGGAAGCACGTGAAGTTCCAGTAATCTATGACATGCAATGGTCCAGAACAGTGTTCTGAAAACATAGATTACTTGTTATGCAACTTGTTCTTTGTCTCAAGTAATCATGCTGCATCCATCAGCAAAAAAGCCTGGTTTGAACCAGCTCCCCAGATGAGATCTGGGTGATCGAGTCCCTCCTTCTCAGGGCGTTTCCTTTCTCCCTGTGTGTTTATCTACTCCAACATTTTTGCAGGAGCAGCTATTGTGGTACGTAGGTTTTGTCTGCTCTCCTTTGCGCACAGTAATTTAAAAGTAAAGCTCGAACTTGAAGCTCTCACTGTGCTCCTGTTAACAGAAATTTCCACAACAATCCTAAAACCAGACTGAAGACTCTCAACATTATCTTTTTGTTTAAAAAAAAAGTTTCTCTAAAATTTTGCTTCAAATGGTAAGTTGGATGCTGGTCTATAGTATTAAAAACATCAGTGTTTGGACTGCTTTTCACCACAGCTGTTTAAAGGCAGAAGGGAAGATGTTTGTCTGAAGAGAGCAGTTTACAGTGTTTAAAAGCTCACCTTCAAAGGGTTGATGAAAAGTTTTCAGAGTGGAGTAGGAACTGGACTGGAAACAGACCTTCAGTTTCGTTAAAACAGTTTTTCGGTCAGGTAAAAGGCTCGATCTAATAAAATCAATTTTGCTCCCTAAGTGGTCTGCAAATTCTTCACAGAGAAAATCACTTTGATTTCTGTGTTTGTTAAAATCAAAATTGATTAGGTGGTCAACAGGAGAAAAGAGAATTCTGGGGTTATTTTTATTACCAGTAATCAGTTTGGGAAAGTAACTGTTTCTTGCCTGCTTAACTGTAGTGTTGTAGGTTTTAAGTTGTTCCTGTAGACTTTGATCATTTATTGACTCCATTTTGGTTCAGGTATGATGCTATGTCTTTTCAGCTCTCTAATTTCTTCACTTCTCCATGGGACTGTAGGCTTAAGCAACTTTAGTGGCTTGACTTGAGTTTTCTGACAAAAATTGTCAATGATAAAATCACAGGAAGCAGGTAAAATAACTGAAGGATTCCTATTGACACCTTCATTAAAATACGCAACTACTGCATGGGTCAGATAGCATTTACTCGCTGTTCTAACTGAGGTCCGCTGATATCAAACCAGTGATGCAGAGAAACAGTAGTGGTCAGATACAGCCAAGTCAACAACAGAGGACACTCTTGTGGATATGCCATGATGATGACAAGATCCAGAGTGTGTTTGCTGCCGTGAGTCAGCTGTATGACATTTTGGCTAAAATCCACGGAGTTGAGAAGGTCAATAAAATCTCTGGCTATGTAATCTGACTGCTCGTCCATGTGCAACTTAAAATCACACTTCCATTCATATTATGGGAAGTGTATATTAGTGTATATTAATGTATGTTAATGATAAAAACTCAGAAAATCCTTTTTTTTCTTTCTACTGTCTGCATACATATTCATGGTTAGTGCCAAAACATGGCAAGAAGCTTTCATTTATTAATTTTTCAGGTGGATATGCATATAATTTAATCTCAGAGAACATGTTTTATCCACAGATAAATCCACGAATCAGAGAACTCAGTCTGGTAGAGAAGCAGGGGTGCTGGTGGTGGAGTGGCTTTTCATGAATCCAGGATGATGAATCTATATTTTCTATTTTGCCTGACCACAGTTTTCTCTCAAGAAGTCAGAGGTTGGAATGTTAAATGAAAATTGTTTTGCGGCATGTCTGTGATTAGTTTTTTTTTTTTTTCTACAAAATTAAACAATTGAAAGAACCCACTTCCTGAGTTGCCAGAACTTTCTCAAAAAAGGCAAAAGTTTCCGAATGACAGCGCAATACCACAACGTTTGGTGGAGTGAACTGAAGACCCTGTTTCACAACTTTGGTATGGAAAACATTTAGGTAGAGGAACTGCAGCCTCTAGTGTTCAAATAGAGGAACTCAAGCCTCTAGTGTTCAGTAGATGAACTGTATCAAAACCGATTTCCTGGATTAAACCTGGAAGTGGGGTGGACTCCTGTTTTGACCCTAACACACTATATAGCCAAAAGTATTCTCTCACCTCACATATGAACTTCAGTTCATCCTATTCTTAATCTGCTGGATCCAGTGAGACATCGGTCCACAATTTCCAGCTATAACAGCTTCAACTCTTCTGGGAAGGCTGTCCACAAGGTTTAGAAGTGTGTTGTGAGGTCACACACTGATGTTGGACCAGAAGGTCTGACTCTCAGTCTCTGCTCTAGTTCATCACAAAGGTGTTCTATCAGGTTGAGGTCAGGACTCTGTGCAGACCAATCAAGTTCATCCACACCAAGCTCTGTCATCCAGGTCTTTATGGACCTTTGCTTTGTGCACTGGTGCACAGTCATGCTGGAAGAGAAAGGGACCAAACTCCAAACTGTTCAAAGTTGGGAGCATTAATTGTCCAAAGTCTCTTGGTATGCTGAAGCATTCAGGGTTCCTTTCACTGGAACTAAGATGTCAGGCCCAGCTCCTGAAAAACAACCCCACACCATAATACCCCCACCACCAAACTTTAAACTTGGCACAATACAGTCAGACAAGTACTGTTCTCCTGGCAACCACCAAACCCAGACTCATCCATCAGATTGCCCGATGGAGAAACATGATTCATCACTCCAGAGACGGTGTCTCCACTGCTCTAAAGTCCAGTGCCAGCATGCTTTACAGCATCTGATCCCATTCCATGAAGCCCTCTATGCACTGTTCTTGAGCTAATCTGAAGGCCACATCAAGTTTGGAGGTCTGCAGTGATTGACTGCAGAAAGTTGGCGACCTCTGCCCACTATGACCTCAGCATCTGCTGACCCCGCTCCATCAGTTCTGTGTCCTACCACTTGGTGGCTGAGTTGCTGTCATTCCCAAAAATTTCCACTTTGTTGTAATCCCACTGACAGTTGACTGGAATATTTAGGAGAGGAAATTTCCCCACTGGACTTGTTGCACAGGAGGCATCCTATCACAGTATCACACTGGAATTCACTGAGCTCCTAAAAGCAACCCATTCTTTCACGAATGTTGGTAGAAACAGTCTGCATGCCTAGGTGCTGGATTTATGCACCTGTGGACATGGAAGTGATTGGAACAGCTGATTTACAGTATTTGGATGGGTGAGAAAATACTTTGGGCGGTATAGTGTAGCTGCTGAACATTACCAAAGGAAAATATGAAAAAAGATGACTTTCAGCAGCTTCCATGAGATGGTGTATTAAATTTGAATGAGAACCCTTTTAACCAAACCCGGCAGCACAATGATTTTGTAACTTTTAATAATAGTAGCTTTGACACACTTGACACAAATTTACTGGCTAAAATACAAAAAATAAACACTAAATTCTATGTGAAAATTAATTACTAGAGAAATTATCTTTCTATGTAGCAAAACCCATATTATTACTTGTTTCCAGTTTAGATAAGGTAAGCATAGATCTGGTAAGTGTAAGCATTCGTTTTTAACACTAGGTTGCTGAAGTATTGTACACCTACACTGTATGATTTTGGTCTGTCGTAGCTCAAAAACAGTGGTCATAGAGCTCACAAAGACACAGGTGCAAAGACAAAAGACAGAACCGTCTTGTGACAAAAATGGCTGAGACAGTTATCAGCAGTGCCAGAAATTTGGAGGAATTGTCTCAGTGTGACAGCCTGTCACTGACTCTATGATCTCTGTCAGCTAACCAACCAATAGGAACGCACCATGAAATATGTAAACACACAGCACAGTAGCCTAGCAACAACAGCGCCAGATACAATGGAGAAACAGGAAGAAAAATGTGAAACTCAAAGAGGAAATACTTCTTTTCCTACAACGCTAACTTTAGAGTCATCAGTGCATAGGAACATTAGCAGCAACTGTTCAATCACACGATGTATCATGTAAATTAATTCCCAACTGATTTTACGTTGTTCAATGTGACTTGAATTAATGAATTCTGTAAAAGTCGTACAGTGTGAACTCAGGCCAGTCATATAAATATGCTTCCATAAAATTGCATATTTTACAACTTAATGTTCTAAAATCAAAAATTTTTTAATGATGTAAAAATTTCAAATTTTTCAAAGTACCAAGATTTTACTTTTTTACTTTAAATCACTGACTTAGCTAAGACAAGCAATATGCTTCAGCCTAAATATCTTTTCATGGCGTTTTAATGTAATTCTTCTACTTTTGATGGTGGAACAGCTGCTCAGCAGCCGTTCTGCTGGAAGGACACCTGTCAAGGCAAAGCAGGGGAGCTTTAGCGCCACCTCGAGTCTATCTGTACATGTGCATGCTCAGTACTACTCTGTTTTTAGAATAAATTGCAAAGTTTAAGGTTTCTTGTCAAACTAAGGCATGAAAATCAAATTAATGATAAATTTAATAGCCCATCATGGAGAAAAATAAGAAAATTACACTTGAAACAGGGTTTAAAATCTTGGTAAGAATAGAGCACTTTGCGATGCAAGAAATGGGCTGACCCAGTCTGTATCAAAACCAATTTCCCGGATTATTCATTTAAAACACAACCTTCCTTTCAGTTTTCTCATGCACGAACAAAAAAACTCCTTCCTTTCAGGGATTCAGGTTACTCCCAGTCTCCTGCTTGCCGTTCGTTTACAACAAATACAACTCGTAGTTGCTAAGATATGAGACATCATTTTCAGAGCAGAAATCTCAGAAAGGGCCTCATTATGACATGACTGAAGGTGAAAATAAGAACAAAGGGCAACATAAATATGATGAAACATACAGACACTTGGAGGACAGAGGGAGTAAGAGTGGAAGCATCAAATCAATTGCCTAAAATGTTCAGCAAAATCACATCTGGCGACTGAGTTAAGTGCTTTCCAATCATTCATGGAGCATGGCTCATAAAGCACCATTAAAGCTTTTATATGACCGTCTACATCAGTGCTCCTTTACAAGCCAATCACATGTAAAATGTTGCCTCAGTAACTCCAGTGCATTACATGTGCATAGAGCAAAAGTCACCCTGTCATTACCAAACACTTCAGTCCATTTCCTGTTTTCCATTTTTATTTTTTATTTCATTCACTCAATAAGAAATATGAATAGCTCATGTAACAACTAAAAGAAATCATGAATGAAAAGGACCAGAAAGATGTATAAACTTCTAATATCTGGCCCCTCTTCACATAAAAAGAAAATTAGCTATTCTTATTCAATGCCATATTGCTTCATTATAATGATTTTCTTTTTTTTAATGCAAAAAGAGATTTAGATTATTTTATTTCACTGTCAAGATTGTTCCATAAACTGACACCTGTAATTGAAATACAACTTTCTATCGTTGCCATTCTGAATTTAAATATTTCAGTTCCTTTTAAGCTGTATTTGCTTTCTCTCTTTACAAATCAGTTTTGAATATTGTCTGGTAAAAGTTTTTCATGCGCTTTGTACATAAATCTTAAAATATTGTAATCTATCAATTCATGAAGTTTCAATACGTTTAACTGTATAAATATTGGGTTTGTGCGATCTCTGTATCCACTTCCATTTATGACTCTAACAGCTCTCTTCTACAAAAGAAACATCAAATTTATATATGTTTTACAGGTACTACCCAACAATATGTCAGATATGGAACAATCAGTGAGTTATACAAGGCCTTTTCGTTTAGTAATTCCTTTACTTTATTCAAAACAGTGATGGTTTTGGATATTTTAACTTTTATATAGTTTAGATAAGATTTCCATGACAAATGTTCAGCAATGAGAACATGATGAGAACACACAAAAACTTGACTCCTTGACATGCAATTCAGTTTTCAGTTTTGCATTCAATTTTCTTATTGCTACAAAATATCATATATTTCATTTTACCAATATTTAAGAATAATCCGTTATTATCAAACCATTTTTTTATTTTTGTAAATTCATTTCCATCCACTTCTGACACTGCACCTAAGAAATTCAGAAACCATGGTAATATCACTAATATACATAATAAAAAGTATAGGTCCAAGGACTGATCCTTGTGGTACTCCACAACTAATATTATATGAAGTGGATTTTCTATTATTAACATTAACAAACTGTTTGTTGTCCTTCAGGTAACTTATAACCCAGTCATGTGTCACTCCTCTGATTCCATATTTGTACAATTTATCCAATAATATTGTGTGATCAAGCAAATGAAAGGCTTTTTTCAAAATATTCTTACTAAATATTGTTTTTTATTTATTGTCATTGAAATTTCTTCTACCAATTCAATTATCGCTGTTACTTTTGCGTGATTAGAACAAAACCCATTTTGGCAATTACTTAAAATATTGTACCTATTGATGAATTGATTAAATCTAGTAACAAACAGTTTCTCTAAAATCTTTGAAAACTGTGAAAGCAGTGATACTGGTCTATAGTTACAGTATTCATGTTTATTTCCACCTTTGTAGAGTGGTATTATTTTAGCAATTTTCATATGGTCTGGAAAAAAAACCTTTTATAAATGATAGATTGCATATATAGCTATGTAAATGGCTCAATAACTAAGTCTATAATATTATTAATAAATCCCATATTCATATCAACATAGTCATTAGAGTTTTATTTGGACACTATTGTACAATTTGTGGTATTTCTCTCTTCTCCACTTGACTATCAACATTATCAACTATTTCTTCCAATATTATAATCATTTTTAACTTCGGGTATTTGTTGAGTCAAATTAGGACCCATATTTACAAAAAAAATATTAAAATCATTTACTACATCTCTTACTACATCCCTTTTCTCTTTAACAAAATAGTTTGGAATTTTAAGTTGTGCTTTGTCCTTTTTTACAACTTTGTTAATTATGCCCCATATTTCTTTTGTATTATCCTTATTCTTGTCCAACAATTTGCTATAATAGTCTTTTTTCTGTCTTCTTCAGTCAGAAACTGTAGGGGCCTGAGGCTTGAATAATGATAAAATTCACTTATTCGTACTTTCCAGACCAGCAGCACATTTCAAAAAAGTGAACTTTCTTCCTTTCCTTCTCACAACACTTGAAAGATGTTCTGATGTTGTGGAATTTCATGTGGTATTATGTCAGATCTGAAATACTGATGAATCTGGAAACAATCCATGTTTCCATGCCCCTGGGTCCAGAGAGGTTTCCTCTGCACAAGGTGGTAAATATATATGGGTTCTGTTTCAGAAAGGAGGTTCAACAAACTCGGAGTCAAAAAAGTTAACTCTGAGTTCAGAGTTTCCAATTTCATATCGATGGTTCAGAGTTGGTTCCGTTAACTCTGCGTATGTTCACTCTGACTTACCAGGACTAAAAAGAAATCCATCATCAATGGATCAACGTTTCAGATGAAATAATTCCTGCATGAAAAAAACAACAGCTTTGAAACAGTTAAAAAAACATATTTCATACCAGTAACAGCTGTGTTCAGTTTAAAAACATTTTTGGAGGAATGAAAGGAATGACAGGAAAATCATTCAAGGAGCTTCAAGGATTCACCAGTCCCTCTGGTAAAAATGTACTCACTGAAGTGGAGCAGGATACCAATAAAGTTATTTTGAAACAATTAATGGTATCACCTTTTAATTTAAGTAGATTACCCAATTACTTTGTGACTACAGGAAAAAAAGGAAAAATAAACTAAAAAATACAGGTAAGTGTGTTTGAAAAAAGGGGGGGAGGGTGCTTATGATTCAATCACTTTTCTCTCAGTTCATTCACATTCTAATGAATGAATAGAGTATGTTCAGTATCCCCATTGTTATTATGAAAACTGACAATTGTGAACAAATAGCTAATTAAAGTATTTAGTGGGAAGTATTGACTTACTGTGGATGATAAAGATCATGTAGGATAACTGGCCAAAAAAAAAAAATCAGCAGGGAGTACAAATCAGTCTAGGTTGACCATGTTAAACTATGTATTTGCATCCTCAAAATACTTTCCTGAAATAGCCTAAATATGACGTGTCATCGTTCTGACGAAATGATTGTTATATGATTGATTGTCTGATGAAATTGAACCCGTTTCAGCTTCATGAAGGAGACAGAAAGAAACTCTGGTATGTTGAAGTAAAACTACTCCTGACCAGGTTTAGTTCATAGAGTCAGTTACCATGGCAACAGACTTCAAGTATGAGTTACCTCAGTTTCTGAAACTGGCTTAAGTGAACCCTCCTGCTCAGGGTTAAGTAACCTCGCTTTCTGAAATGGAAAACTCAGATTTTCGTGAGTTCAGGTTCAACATTCTCAGAGTTTATACATACATTAATTCTGAAAGGGACCTCTGGAATACTGATGAACATAAATCAGAGTGTCATCTGCATATAAACTGACATTTATGTTACTTCATGTGAGTTCTCCTCAGTCAATATAATCATTGTTTCCATGGTGATAGTCCATCCCAGATGGACCTTAATCAGACTATGGTCACTGTACAGTCCTAGCTGTCCATCATGACTCGTTTTAGATTGGCTAGGACAGAGTTTAGCTAGTTAGAAGGCATCTACAGCTGATCAGTTGACCTTGTTCATCATGTGGAAAAGCTGCTGAGCTGTGGGTGTTTGTACAAGGATATATTTCAGGATTTGCATGATAGGCATGTTTATGGAATCTCCTCAATAGAATCAGTGGATAGTTCACAAATCCACATAACGTCAGGAGGTATCAAATCAGAACCACATAAAATGCAGGCATGCCCACTCAGTTAAGCTTATATCAGAGATCAAAACTCATTCTGACTGGTCACAGAAAGTCAAGATTCCATGAATATAGTGTTAGAGTTTTCCAGAATGGAAGAAACACCAGAGGTAACACTAAAATCAGAGCTGTTTTTTAGTTGTTTTTCAACTGCTAGCTGGTCATCTTTACACATTTACAGTCTAGTCAGTCTTAGCTTTAAACCGCAAAGAGGCCAGTGTTTGTAGCATGTAGAAACTGGTCGCATATGATGGTTTTCTGTGACATTCTTATCTTTCAAAAGAGTGTTCATTTATCTTAGTAGTTTTGGAATAATGTTGATTTTATGAGGAAATGGTCTTTAAAGTATTAAAGCTGTTGTTTCTGTTCATTTGCGGTGCTGAATGTGTACGTTGTATCATCCTATCTGTGATTAAAAACGGCTTCAGTGATCTCTGCCGGCACCAGGGTGCTTGTTTTCTTCAGGTTAATCACTTCCTGATGCTCATTGTGTCAGTTTTTACGTCTCTCTGGCTGTTAGCTGTCAGTTTGCTGACACAAGCATCACGGTTGCCTGACGATGTAAATGAAAGTACTGTCACTGCCTTTGTAGCTGCCGCTGCCTAATGTGAAACTAAGCTTATGCATTTTATAACAAGGCTTTCATTTTAATTGGATGTAACCACCATTTAATTAGCCATACATTCAGCGGTGAAGCAGAAAAGCATAGAAACATGGATAAGAGAGCAGAGACAAGAGCTAGCTGGAGTTCAGAAAGAAGGGCCCAAGACCTAGTCATGTCATTGTCTCCAGCGTTTTTTCACCCACTGCTTCCAGAAACCGAAACACCTCATTAGTGGTCGCCCACCTACACTCAGACAGAGCTGATCAGTTGTGCTGCATCATCTTCAGTCAGTCTCAGACTGAACCAAACCAGAGCACCTCTGTTTTTGCACTGAAAACACCTGGATGATGAGCCTTCATTTGTAGATCTGAAGCTGCCATCAGAACTTATGAAGCAGCGTCACAACAGCCTCTACTCATAAAAACCTATTTCTTAGCTCCCCGGGTCTTCAATCTACCCACTGCTCTTCCTCACAGAGGATCTTTCATCTGTTTTGACTCATGCAGGTTTTCCACTCTCAGAAGTTGGTGTTGCATTAATAATGAGCATCAGATCTCTTTCCTCTAAATCAGAGGTGTCAAGCTCTCATCCGGAGCCACATCATCACCATGGAAACCATCAAAGGGCCGGTCATTCTTTACTTTCTCAACCAGCTGTGTTGTAAGATTTGCCAGTAGTTCCTGGACTTTGAGGTTGTTGAACCCGAACTCAGGGAAACTCTGAGTTCGTTGAACCCGAACTCAGGGAAGCTCTGAGTTTCATTACACAAAGTGAGGTTACTTCAGAGGGTTCAGTTGAGACGGTTTCATAAACTGAGGTAACTCATACACGAAGCCGTGTTACCGTATAACCACGGTAACTGACTCTGAACTAAACCTGGTCAGCAGCAGCTGTACTTCAACATACCAGAGTTACATTTTACTTTTGTTTAATAGGGTCAAACCAGCCATGATGATGTTGTAAGGGCTTTAGGTTTATATTTATGTACCCACATATATATACACACACACGCATATATATATATATATATATATGTATCTGTGTGTGTGTATATATATATATATTTATGTATATAAATATATACATATATATATGTATATATTTATATATCTCACAGTTATCCTACATGATGTTAAACTTCCATGCATCACAAATATCACCTTCACCTATTATTAATTTCATCAGCTATTATAGATCTGCAGATGTCAGTTTTCTTAATAACAATAGCAATACTGAATACATCATATTATTTTCTTTAGAAAGTGAATGAAGCAGAACTAAAAGAACAGTTACTAACTCATAAGCAGGCTGATAACTTTAATAGTATCCTGCTGTCAGTAAAGACATTTTACTTTAGGATCTATCAGAGTGACTGGATGTATTGATCATCCATATTTTCATTTGAGTTCTGTTTTGATATTTTCATTCCTCCAAAACGTTTTTAAAACGTTTTAGAATCCAGCTGAACCAGTTATGTCTGAGTTACCTGTCTGAAGTACATTTTATGCTTCAACTTTTTTTTTCCAACAGGTTTTTTTCATTTCAGCAGGATTTCAGCTGAGACTAAATATTTAGGTTACGTACTCTGTAATTCCTCCTCATCCACTGTCTTTCCTTCACTACGCCAGTCTTCACATGACTGCAATAAAATCTCTTGGGGATGGCTGCCTTCTTGCTCAATGAGTTGGGCTGACAGGTTGACAAGAGAGACAGACAATAGCAATGACATAGATACAAGAAGAGAATCCATGCCATCAATGAAGCTATCCTTTAACTACAAAATTGATCAAAAAGAAAAAAGCCTGATAAATGAAAGTTCAGCCTCCCATTCTATTTTTGGAAACTCTAGAAAGCACAAGTCAAGCCTTCAGTCTGACCTGAATTTTACAAGAAACCAATGAAGGGAAGTTAAGTTTGATCTCTCCTGCTAACCCTCATCAGGGACCTGGGGCCTGTACTATGAAGCGGTGTGAACTTACTCAGATGTAACCCAGGGTTAACTTTCTAAATCAGGGTTGAGAAAACCTGGGCTTTGTTCCGATATCCATACTTCAATGAGTACACTCAAACGCAGTACAGAGTGTAATGCATTTGACGTTTCAAATCGCATACCCAATGGTCCACTTACGGGAAGTTACGATCACCATTTCCGCCTCAGCTCGTCACATGCCAAAAACTTTTGAACAGTGAACCAGAGAAATACAGGCAATTATTAAAATGTAAAACCACAAAACCTACATCTGTAAGTTTCGGGAGCTGTAGCCAATCCAGTTGCCGTTGTTGACATTACGGTAGCCATCCTTCTTTTATTTTTTCGAGCTGAGTTGGGTCTGCCTGGCTACACCTCTTCCATTACATAGCTAAGATGGCGGACGTGAAATACGAAAAGTGTACATTCTTCCACACTCAGTGTTTTGGCCATTTTGAGTACAACATCCGAGTTGTTTCAGTACACATATTTTCACCACAAATGTAATCGGAACACTCTACATACTCAAACTGAGTATGGTAAGTACGGAAAGTATGGATATTGGAACACAACCCCGGCTTACTCGGTACTACAGAGCTGAATATGAGGTTGATTTGTTGAACCTGCGTTAACCTAATTGGAGTTTGTGTGCGTTCACATAAAAGTGCATGTTGCCGCGCAAGTTACCACTTTCACTGATGACGTGATCACTTTACTTTACCGGAAAAAAAATGCACTATCATGCTGCGGAGCTTTGAGGAACTGAAATCAACTTTAAGAGGAAACTCAAACACATCAATAAAGCAAGGCAGACTTGTTGGCAATGAATTGCTGATCTGGTAAATGCGTAAGTAAAGTTTTGTTTTGTTTTTTTGTTGATATGTTCTTTAAATCTGTGTTACAGATGATTATTAACCCATGGAATGTCTGAAATTGGAATTTGAGTGCAGTCAATGCCTCATATTACTCTTGGGAAACCTAGGGAAAATTATTAGCCTCACTTTGCCTAATTTATGGAAATGCATTAGACCTATTTTGATATTAGTACTCACCCACGATTGCATAAAACCCTTTTTTGAGTCGTAGGCTATTGCAGTTAAATGGCCAGAAAACAAAAAATGCATCAGAACAAGATGCATAGAGACGGTACCATCTTCTGAATCATCCAACATACAGTATTCTTGCACAGATGTTCAGCATCACTGATGGAATACATAAATTGTCCACTGGCAAAACATCTAAGCGAAAGGCACATTATCCGCTTATTCGTAAGGGCATTGGTACATTGGGTAATATTGCAGACTTCTGAAGATAAGGAATTCCTTTGGCTGAGAATCTATACCTGTCATAGAGAATATTCTCCAAGTATGTCAGCGGATTCTGGCGGTCCCTAAAGATCAGGGGTCGGCAACTACGTTTGGCCTTGGGCCAAATATTTTTCTGACCAACTCAATGGTGGGCCAAAGTTACATCTTCATCAAGAACATTATCGCTTTTGTCCATGACCCACTCACTGTCCAAAGTGTGGATTTGTCCTCCCTGAATAAAACGAAAATTCCCCTTCTTGGATGAGGCTGCATTTCAAGTTAATTGATTTTCAAACAGGCTCCTTGGTCAGTAATTCGCTCAGTGCGCAATCTGTGGATGATTTTTTGATCTCATGTTCAGAGGAGTACAGATGAGTATGGGAGGATCTGCCTGATGCACAAACATCTGAAGAACTCCTTGCGGGAGTGACATCCATGTCGCCAGACATCCAAAAGATTGTGACTGAAGGGACATGCCAGTTTCCCCATTAAATGAGTGGCCTTTTAAGTTTTTAATAGTCATATTGTTACTTGATTTTATTTAAACAGTAATTTTCTTTTTGCTTCTTTTGGTCTGTAATTTCAGGTGCTCAGTACGTCCCAAATGACTTTTATTACCTATGCCTACTTTGTTTTGGTGGTACAGCTTGGATTTCTGCCCGTTTTGGGATAAAAATACGCTGCACCCTCACTACGCTGTGTGCACTGTGTTCCGAAGTGTTCCTTTTTACTAAGATAAAAGTTCAAGAAAAAATAATCCAATGATTTAAATGTCGATAAAAGCAAATAAAAACTATGTTCTTTCCATTGTTGTGAATGAGAAAGATGCTTATTTTGTCCAACCGGATATTCCGCCCCGAATGTAGCAATGGAAAATGATTTTTCTGCTTGGTCAGAAGGCTGACAAAGGGTCAATTTTCCACCACAATCTGGTGTGCGTCCAAAGTCAAGAAGAACTTTCTGCTTTTATTTTATTTATTCGATCTTTGAACCAAGTTTATTTGTTTTAATTTAATGAAACAGATTTTGCACAAAGTCACACAGACAGCAACTTTTCTTTTTTCCTCCGCTTCCTCAAAGCGCACGTGCCAGTTAAATTCTTACCTCGAAACCAGTGTGCATCCGAAGTCAAGCAGATGCTGTTTTATTTTATTTTATCAAATTGTGTCAGATCATGACTTTTGAATAAATGTTCTGAAATCTGTGTGGAATTATCGTTTTTGTGATTGCATATATATGGGCCTATATAACGTCCCATGGCTCGTGTTGTGTGCTGCAGCCAGGTGATGTGCCCCAGCTGTGGCTGGTTAGGACTAATCAGCTGGGCTGTCTTCTAAAAGGAGGAGGACACCTCTCTGGGGCCAGTAGGCCAGCTATTGTTGGTGTAAGATCATGCAGTAGCTTCCAGTGGAGTGTGTGAGTTTAGGTTGGAGGAAAGCCCTTGTTGTATTTTTAGTTGTTTCTGTTAATCATTATGCTCTTGTTTCAGGTCTGGTTTCTGGTCACCATTTGGGTTTAGTTTCATTGTTTGTGTGTTTTCTTTCTTACCTAAATAAACAACTACTTGATGGTACCTGCCACTTTCTCCTTGTTTCATTCCCTCAAACCCGGGTCATTCATTGTTACTTCGTAACAGCCTATGTTCATATTCTAAATCAGTTTTCTTTTATAAGTGTCATGAGGTGGGCCAGGTATTATTGGTGGTGGGCCAAGTTTGGCCTGCGGGCAGCCAGTTGCCAACCACTGCTAAAGACCTTCACCCTGCGAAAAGAGACCGTCACAATTTGTGCCCCAATGTCAAACAGATCATCCAGGTACTCTGGCATTGTCTTGGGAGACGTTGTTGGTGGACGGATGATATTTATAAGGGGTGTGGTTAAGCAAAAACCTTGAGTTAACCAAGAACATAACCTGCTTAAATTGCCATGGCAACATACCTTGATCAAAACCTATCCAGCTTTTGTAGTACGGGTTAGTCAGGAAGTTGCTCCTCACAAGATCAAGTTTCTTTCAAAGTTACCCTGATAACCCGTTAACTCTGTTTCATAGTACAGGCCCCCGAACTATGGCTGTGGCGTTTTGGATGAGCTGGAAGTAGTTCAGAGTCATTTTAGGGGGAACCCTGCATCAGGAAAGTATGTTAATGATGTTCAATAGATATCAGAGCATCAGGTCTTTATTTTTTTGTCATAGTTAGTCTCTCTTTTGTTTACCGACGTTGCCATGAAGAATCATGAGATCAGAGCGCCATTGAGATTGGCTTTTTGTTGTTGTGGTAACTCAGAGTTGACTAAACCAACTCTAAACCACTGATCTGAAACTCGAAACTCAGAGTTTTTTGCAATTCAGCAGAACTGGTAATTTGTGGAAAAAGTTAAGAGTTGCAACTTTGTAAAACTGAGGCAATAAATTGAGTTTTGTTTTGTTTTTTAACTCAGTTTGCTGAACCTTGATTCTGAAACAGACCTCTGGACCGAAATTCATCAAACACTGGAAATGTTTGGAAGAACCTTCTGCATTCTTGAATGAAAACTGAAGAAACAAGCTGAATGAGATGAGATAAAAATGACTCATTAGACGACAAACAGTGGATGAGTTTCACATTCCTGGTGAAGTAACTCCCGATGTTCATGTTCAGCCGTGCGTGGACCTGTGGAGTATTGTGCTGTCAGTACAGTACATTCATCTTTTGGTCGTAAAGCAGCGCAGTGACTTGAGTCTGAAGTTGACAGTAGCTGCTGTTGTTTTCATGACGCCTCATTTGCAGCCTCACTAACATTTCCATAAAACCCAGACGGGGGTTTAATGTAGAAAATGCAAAACAGCATGGGGTGGGGGCCGTCGTCACATAAATAATCAGAATTCTGTTGGAAATGTCACCACATTTACATGTTAATTAGCTTGAATGGATGTCGACCGAGAGCGTGATCGGCCTGAAAACAGACGGGTCCTTAACGAGGCTGAAACTCAAATTTTCTGTTCCCTCCCTGGTCTTCCTTCCAGTGTTGACCTGTTCTATCCAGTTTCAAGTTAATTTAATAATTACAGAGACAAGAAGAAGTATGCGCATCAGTTTTCTGATCAAATCTACATCAATGTCCCAATAACTGACAAACACAGTGGGCCTCATTCATGAACTGTGAGCAAAGTGAAATTTGCGCACGTCATTGTTCATGAAAGTGTTTAATGGCTATAAAAAAAACCTCCTCCCATCCCTGACTAAGACATGAGAATATGTTTAAAATACTACACATTGATCATAATCGATGGGCATTTCACATCTTAAATCTTCTCATTGTGTTTGTTAACATGTCAGTGGGTTGATTAAATGAACTTCATCCTCCCATGCAGCAATTCTGGTCGCCATAGTAACCCCAACGGTGGTATGAAGCCGTGATCCTGATGGAGGCGATCCAGTTGTCTGCAGTTCTGACGATGTTCAGAAATGTATCTATGTATTTATTTTATTTTCTTTCCTTCAAATCCCATCAAAGCATTAAGTCCTGGTCTAACAGGGAACAGAAGAGTCCTGGTTTACCAGTGCCGTGTCCTCAGCTGGATTCATGAAATCATGATTTAACCTGAAGATTTCCAGATCACATGAATCAGGGGTTACGCTGCACCTTCTCACCTGATGCGGTGGTTCCTGGGCCTCCAGGGTTGTTCTGATTAATGAGCTTCATGATCGCTCCTTCCTGCAATCATCTGAATTCACTTACGTACACAGAGGAACAAATACAAAGTTTTATGCAGCGTTCATGAATCTAGAGCAGACTGTGATTTATGTGCAAATCTGCTGACAAATTTACAAATGTGTCATGAATGTGAATGACATTCATGAAACAAACACACTCCCTCCTTCTCAGCTGGTGGGCTGGTGGTGGGCCTTTGCCTGGGAAAAAAAAATAGCTAAAAGAACATATTTTAAGTCTTTCTCAGAAGTTGGACTGTTTCATTTTATGTTTGTAAATGAAAGCACTGTTGAGTGATCAGTGGTGCTGCTGATTGAATATTATCAATAAAGGGTTATCCAGTGTTTGTTCACTGATTCAGGGTTATCGCAGATACAGCTACATTATTCGTTAACTTTGCAAACCCTAAAATGCACTGTTTGTCTGTTTGTCTGTTTTAATTAAAAGGAAGTTAATTGAGGCCCAGTTTAGATGGAAACGATCTGACCCAAAAAACGCAAAACGGGCATTTCATTTTCACGTTTAACTCCGCGTTTAGACGGGTGTTTTGGAGGAAAATCTGCTTGCAGACGGACACACCAAAGTCTATGAAATTTCCTATTTACTGAAGCAGTATGCATGCCAGGAGGCTAGGTGGCAGCACCACCAAGACCAAGT
>JBAMYA010000020.1:2688261-2714658 GCA_037176975.1 Arrhamphus sclerolepis
AGGTGTTCCAGGCATGTCCCACCGGGAGGAGACCCAGAGGAAGACCCAGGACACGCTGGGGCGACAATATCGCTTGGCTGCCCTGGGAACACCTTAGGATCCTCCTGGAAGAGCTGGAAGAGGTGTCTGGGGAGAGGGAAGTCTGGATGTCCCTGCTCAGGCTGCTGCCCCTGCAACCCAGTTCCGGATGGATGGATGGATATCATAAAATTGGGACTTTTGTCCAAAACTCACACATTTTTCTTGTAAAATTGCAAATGTCCAAAAGAAGAAAAAAAAATTTTTTCTGAAAAAGTTAACTTTTTGTTGTAAAATTGCAAATTTTGCAGGACGGAGATATTTATGTTGTAAAACCAAGATTTTTGTTGTACAATCATGACTTTTTGTCTCAAATGTTGCAAGGTTGAGAGTTTTTTTGTTGTTGTGAAAAATTATGACAACTTTTTCAAAATGATGACTTTTGGGGTAAAATAGCCAAACGAGCTGCTCAGGCCTCCTCACCACAGTCACAATACTGAGCAAGCAGCCTGATTGGCTCGTCATCAGTATGTGATTGTCTTCACGCTCTCGTGGACCAAAGAAAATGGTGGTCCAGATTTAGCCCAAGGGCCTCAAGTTTGAAGTGTGTTGGAGGACATCCCGCTGAATAAATGCGTTATTACTTTAGACACCAGCTGGTACATGGCGTCAGTCGTTTGTTGTTAAAGCTGGTACGAGGTCAGTGTGATGACAACAGAAGTCATCTCTGACTGATGTGTGTGGTTGTGTTGCAGCTGGGGGGCTGGTCAGAGCAGCCTCCTCCCACCATGGAGGCAGGAGGTACAGACCGCGAGGAGGAGACACTGCAGACGGCGTTTAAGAAGCTGAGGGTCGACGCTGAGAGGTAAAACCGACACCTGTGTTTGTTGCGGTGGAAGATGTTTTGGTTTCTCAAACAGTCACACACACAACGTTCCATCTACATTGATTTAATGATGAAAAAAGCATCAATACGAGAGCAAATATCCTTCAGACATTAGTACAGATACTTAAGTAGCCTTCGGTAACCTGTTCTGATAAAACCAGGTGATCTTTATTCATTTAACTTCCACATTCAACCAGAAATAAAAATGTGAAACTAAAATTTCTGACTGCTGTTATCACAAACCCAAAAGTTTAGGTGACAAGACTGCTGAGCAGCTATTTTACAATTTAAAAAATTGCAGTTTCATGGCAAAAAGTCACCTCTTTACAAATGTTGTATTTTTACTACAACCATTCTTAAAGCTTCAGAACTAAAAAGTGGTCATTTTTGTCTAAAAACAGTTGAGTTTTCCAACATAAATATGCTGTTTCAGGACAGAAAGTTCCAATTGTACATGATTTAAAAATTTCATGTTTAAAAGTTGTGGTTGAGCAGACGTTGGACATGTTTCTCCTCTGAGTCCTCATTTTGAATGAATGTGGACTGTGATGCTTCATTCCTGATTTTATTGCTTCATTTTTTTTTCTACAGTCTACCAGGATCTGTGAGCACCCCAGAAGCATCCACTCCCAGAGCGGCTTCTCGCGTCTGTCTGGATGCCAGCGGGACCAAGGCCAAACTGGGCTGTAACAAGGACAACTGGCACTGGTGGGTTCACTGGTCTCCATCTAGGAATTACATTTAATAATCTGCAGAAGAGGCGCTGTCTTAACTCTGATAGGAAACACTGATGAATTGACAATTATAATGCATAAAACACATTCATGTAAACAATTACATAAGGTGTTAACAAATGAATAACAAAATTAATTGAAATAGTAAAGAAATATAAATATTAAAAGATGAAACCTAGAAATTCTAATAATTAAGTTAAAATGATGTCAATGTATATGTTTAAAAAAAAAGTTAATTGAATAAAACTCAGTTAAATCATGAATAGAAAAAAAAGAGTCAGAGCTCATACTAAAAGTAAATTAAAAAGGTAGGTCTCAGCACAGAGGCTGACCCTGGAATGGATGTAAGTCTGCTGAAGTTGGAGACGAATGTTCTATTCTTCAATAGACACGTGAGCAAAATCAATCAACTAATTTGCCATGAGTTGCTAAAGTATTTTTGAGTAAAAATGTTGTAAGAAAACTGAAGCAGGAAATCGTAGAATCTAAAACTTGTAGCACTGAGTTAAAGATGAAGTTAACTTTCATTCGTCTCCTCTTCTTCATCTCCACCTTTAGCTGCACCAGGAAGTCTTCCAGAGGGGCGTCAAGAAGCCAGCGGCGCCGGAGGTCCAAGTCTCCAATCCTCCATCCTCCAAAGTTCACCTACTGCAGCGCTGCTGTCTCAGCGTTGCCACCGCCCAGCGGCAGCCTGAAGCACCACCGTCTCGCTGTACCGGACCCGGCGGAGCCTCGACCCGTCGCTGACGATGGGACATCCTGTTCCCCAGCTGCCTCGGTCCAGGCAGGCATGCCTGAACACGCCTCCCCGTTGCTGTTTGGAGCTCATCATCCGATAGCCACAGCTTTGCCGTCCTCCAGGTGGGAGGGGGTAAACCTCAGAGATGTCCGGCCCACCGAGGGCGGTGCTCCAGAGGAGAGTGACGCCATTCGCTGGCGGTCCGGAGCTGCAGGAGCCGCAGACTTCCGAGCTTTATCCGAACTCCACCGCTCCATGGATGGCACCCCCGTCCCCTGCTCCTGCGACCACAGAGGAGTATCAGATTCCCAGGAGGCAGGGTCTCTGTGCAGCTGCACGTGTCAGCGTTGGCGTGCCGTGGAGGTGTACTCCTTCACGGGGCTCCGTGGCGTCATCTCGGAGTGTGAGAGGAGCCTGCCGAGCCTCGAGGACACCTCAAGAACTCTGAGCTCTAACGCCACTGCGGCTTCATCATCTCCAGTGTTGTCGTCTGGCTCTCCGCGGTCATGCTCAGAGCAAGCTCGAGCCTATGTGGATGACATCACGATAGAGGACCTTTCTGGGTACATGGAGTACTACCTGTACATCCCCAAGAAGATGTCACATATGGCTGAGATGATGTACACCTGAAACAATGACGATGAGGAACATCAGCAGCAGGTAGAGGATCCATGTGGACAAATGTGTTTCTGGGTCTGAGGATTCCAGAGGATGTTGCCAAAGCTCCTGGTGAAGGGACTCATGGGAGTTTGATGGGGGGGCTATAGAGCTGTGACCTCAAATGTCACCTGATTAGATTTCATTTCACTCAATAAAGAAAAATGTTTGTACAGTTAATGGTTTTCTGTTTACTCAAAGATCACATACACGTACTCATCACAACTTTTACATGTAACGTTTTTAAATCTGACATCTGTTTCACAAAAATGAATCCAGTTCCAGTGAAGTAGCTGCAAAAATCGTTTTAAATGTTTCACTGATGTTCCTGCAATTCTCTGGCAGTAATACTTCATAGGCTCTTACAACCTGGCTTTTCTTTGCCGAACACCTCCACCTTTTACCGGTCTCGTCTGTATTTAACTGCCATTTTATGGAAAACTGTAAATTCAGTTCCCATCTCTTTTCCACTTCCCAAGAAAGTGAAAAAGGAGACACTGATTCTGATATTTGAGTGAGACATCTGGGAATTTCTAGCGATGTGGAAGACTGTAGAGGGAAACACATTTTTAGTTTGCTCGTATTTTTATTCATAAGATCATAATGTCAAATTTGAGATATGAAAAGATTAAAGAACTTATAACTCTTAGGGCAAAAGATGAAATTAGTTGGTAATGAACAAACATTGTGCAGCCTGAACAACGTGTTGGATTTTTCATCTATTTAGATTTAGTGACGCACAATGTGACAACATCAAGTCTCACCTTTGTTTCTAGAATTCTTTCATGTATCAAAGGATATGAGTTTGTGGGATTCATCTTGGCTTGGGCCAGTTTGTAAAAACCACTAGGGTAAAATTGGAGACACATCTTTACCTGAATCTTAAAGAATGTCAGCAGGAAAGAGCCAAAAGTTCCAAATATATTCCAGCAATGTTCCAAGAAATTTCTAGCAAACTTCTGCAAAAGTATTTTCAGAATAATCTTTTATGTTTCTACGCAGAAGATATTTATGTCAGGTACTCCTTCTTTGATTTTATACTTCAAGTTGTGTTTGTAATCTCTGACCATTGGAGGGAAGTGTGCTAGTTGCTTAGTTATCCAGATACCCCAGTTAACTATATTTATGTATACAATATATACATTATATCATTACAGCTATCTCTTTCATGTATATATATGTATATATATATTTATGTGTGTGTGTGTGTGTGTGTGTGTTTATGTATGCATACACATAGAGAGAGCGAGAGATTTCCAGAACTACCGAACAGTTGGTGGCGGTAATGCACCGTGTTGGATGCCAACAGTTAATAAAATTAGAGAAGAAGAGAGAAGATTTCAATTCTCAACGACCTGTCAGCCAAATTAACTCTATGGACCAATCAGACGGCGCCAACTGGACGTTGTACCCGGAGCGTCCCTGCCTTCATCCAACCAGAGGAGCCTGCGTGGAGAACGGTGTTTCCTAGCCAATCAGGCGCTGGCTCTGTGTGTGACGTGGACGGGAAGCTAACCCCTAACTCTCAGTTTACCGGCGACGGTCCACCGGTACGGAGTGTTCCTGGAGCGGTGCGGCGGAACATCCTCGCTGTGTTCCGGTCTGAGCTGAGATGTTGTGTTTAGGTGGTCTGTCGGTGGCTTTGGTGCTCTCGGCTCTGGTGTCGGGGCCTGTTGAAGCGCTGAAGGAGGGGGAGTGCGAAGGTAAGACGGCTACTGGAGCTAACGGCTAAAAACTTCAGTTTTTAAGATTGATCACAGACAACAACCAGCTGCCCCGGTTTATCACCATTAAACCGTGGCAAACTTATCAATGTTCTGCGGTTCATCACCGTTAAATCGTTACAAGGCTATCCGCTTTCATACCATACAAACTTATCAATGTTCTCTAGTGTCTCACCATTAAACCACTACAAACTTATTTATTGCCTATTTTGTCCTAAAATCCCAATTTTTGCGAGTTCGTGACATCATAGAATTATTGTCACTATAGACATGTACAATGAGATTAAAAACAACTCCTTATTCAGTGCAAACATATACATAAAAATATAACAACATAAACAAATGTGGGGTTTCACATACTACTTCTTAATCTGAAGGTTCACATTCCAGATGGAAAACGGTATCCTGTTCAACAGCATCTTAGATGACTAAAATCATTTTTCTAGAACACAGATTAGAAACCATCACAGCTGGTAACATCTGGTTTCACCCTGGCTCTGTTAAAAGAAAAGCTTCAGACATCAAGGAAAGTGAAACACTGACTTGTTGAATAAAAGTGGTGTTTCATTTGTTTCAGTGTGTGTCACCTTCCTGGAGAAGTTCTATCAGTCACTGAAGGAAGACAACTCCAATTTCAACAGCGCCGACGTCGAGAAGGCACTCATAAAGAGCTGCAAAGACACCAAAGGAAAAGAGAACCGCTTCGTAAGTAACACATAGATGTGCAACAGCTGGACGTGGAGACACGAAGCTGACTTCTCAAAGTAATGCTGGACTCCTGGAATCAAAGCTTGGGCATGTTTGGAGATGTTCTGTAAAGTCCTCCATCCATCCCCCACTCCCCTCTAAACCAGGTGTTCCCAGGCCAGTCTACTCACCTGACCCTCCTATGGCTGGACCAGCCATTGACTTTATTGATTAACTCCAGTTCATGTTTACTGTGATTATAGTGGAGCACCGCTGCTCCACGAGCTTCCATGCTTCTGTAACTCCTCCTCTGACAGTTCAGATCAACAGTGTAGATGTTTTCCACATAACTGTCCCCAGAATGCCAGCTGGAAGTGGTTGTTAGTGATGGCCATCGTCATAGCAACTACTGTCTGCTCTAAAGTAGCAAGTGTCAAACTTGAGGTCTGGGCCAAATCTGACACATCACCTGATTTTTTATTTATTTATTTTTTAATTTTTCAACCTGTCAGAACATGCAGAGATAACTGAAGATGTCATTACCTGGGCCATGATGCCATCTTCCCACTGGGTGACTGGTGATTCTGATTATATAAAGTGTGTTTGTGTGTGTGTAGCAGTGGCAATTGCTGGTCTTTCAAAGAAGGGAAGCTCATTGTTTGGCTACCTTATAAAATTTGTGAGTTTATTTACATGTAAATTCAGACATGAATGTCAATGACAGGAGTTTTTCCATTTTTATAACGTTCTGTGGTATGGCGTCTCTCTCCGTCTCCTTCCCACATGCGATTGGGGGGGTGGAGTCTGTCTCGCTTCCGTCCATGTTTAGGTGCTCTATTGGCCGCTAACTTTAGATTTCAGGACATTTTATCTGACTTGCATATATCAGGGAGCTGCTATCTGAATGCAGAGACTCCCAGAACTTCCAGGAGACTTGGGATGTCTGTAAATTCTTCTCTCTGTTCCTTTTCAAGAAAATGATCTGTGGACGAACTAACGAAACAACATTAAACTTGGATAAGAAAATGTTGAAATTATGTTAACCTGAACACCTGAGTGTGTTTTATTTACACTGTAATAAATGAACAATGGAAATGGTCCAGTAATTTCACCAAGCAAATACCAAGAAATGTGATGAAGTTTGTCTGTTGACTTCACTTGAAAAATGTGCGATGGCACTGAGCTCCCAATGATTAAGTGATGGTGTATATGTCAAAGTAGCTGTCAATCAAAATGGGATTCAGCCTTTCATCTGATCCTCCAATCATCATGCAGAAGCTCAGCGTCCAGTCCAGCCCAGCCCACAGCTCCATTCACCTCCAGAGAAACTTAGCGTCCGGGGGCGGGACAAAATCGTAGTATTTATCCACCGTCAGGTTTCAAAGCGATGAGACAAAAAAAAAAACTTTTCTATTCAGTCCCATTGAAGTGAATGGACACTCAGCTTCTACGGGTAAATACATTGATCACAGACCGTATAAAAAAACGATTTCTGGAAATCTGATGCTTCTGAATGAACTCGTCTTAGAGATGAACGTGTTTTAACACATTTGTAGTCATTGAAATGTTAACACAACTGTATATATTTGAACATTTAATTTTTGACATTTTAGGGGAAGCTGAGGTTCTGTTGCAGTCTGAGAGAAATTATCACTTAAATATATATTCTTCTTTTTTAAATGTATTTATTTTTACAACACACCCGATTTTCAAAGATAATAATATGTAGGTCAGTGGTTTTTACTGCAGAAATACAAGTGTGGTGCTGATGCGTGCAGCGCTGCCTCGTGAGTCTCACACGAGCAACAAAACCTCATTCAACTCTTTAAACAGATGCAGTTTGAGGCAAACGTTCAGAGATTTGCGCTTTGGTCACCATGGCAACTGTCAACTGGCTGCCCAACCGTCACACAGAACTCATCACCATGGAAACGCCTAGCTGCAGATCGGATCACCATCTTCTTTATTGTAAATCTGAACATCTTCAGTCCATCAAGGTGTCACTCCATGCTGATTTATGCATCTACACCGTGGGTATGAACCCCGACAAGCACCTCTCTCCAAGGGTAACTACACGTTGAGAGGACGTGGACTGCACAAAATGTGGTTGGTTCACGTGGTAGATTTGTTCTTCTTGGTTTTTGAATGTTCTGCCACTATTTCTTCTACTTTCTATGGCGTAGCTGGAATCACCTGCACCTGCCATGGATTAGATCAGCCTGGACACACGCTATAACCAGGTTGAAACGGCGTCAAACAGAACTAGTTTGACTCTTCCAGGCTTCAAATGTCCTTCAGAAACCTGACCACTACTCACCAGGAGAACAACAAAAACCTTCTGGTTTCACTGGAAACTGTGTTTGGTGGTTTCAGATTTTTCTCACCATCGTGTCTTAAATGTTGACTTTGAACCAGACCAGTTAAAGTTCCCCTTTCTGTCTCCAGTGTTACTACATCGGAGCAACAAGCGATGCCGCCACCAAGATAATCAACGAGGTGTCCAAACCTCTCAGCTACCACGTTCCGGTGGAGAAGGTCTGCGAGAAGCTGAAGAAAAAGGACAGTCAGATCTGCGAACTCAGATACGGTGAGAATGCTGAAGGTTTGATTCATCTAAAAACTTGGGCTCTGTTTTCTACAGCAGTCCTTTCACTCTGTGGTTACCGGGGTTGCAGGGGTGGTCCGTTGTCTGTAAATACACAGAAATGTGAAGATTTCATCGCCACAAACATCTAGTTTTATTATAGTCGCAGGTTAGGCGGTTACTGATCCGCTGCTCTAGAAAGTGGCGTGTTAACTCAGTTAATGATGACATTAGCAAAAATAGAACCGGTTGGTTGTCATGACAACCAGTCAGTCAGTTTCCTCTCTGATATTGTTCCTCTCAGATAAGCAGCTGGACCTGACTACAGTGGACCTGAAGAAGCTGAAGGTGAAGGACCTGAAGAAGATCCTGGAGGAGTGGGGAGAATCCTGCAAAGGCTGTGCCGAGAAGTCCGACTTCATCCGCAAAATCACGGAGCTCATGCCCAAGTACGCTCCAGCAGCTGCCAAAGCACGGACAGACCTGTAAATTTCTGTTAAAAAAAAAACAAACAAAAAAACACAACTTTGGACTTGAACTAAGCAGGAGGAGGAAGGAGTTTGTCTGATGTGTTCGTCTCAGTCTCATGTACACTCTGTTTAAAATCACTGAGCACATTTTTCAGTAAATAACAAAAAAATTCTGACATTTTCTCCCAAAATGAAACTGGAGCAGCAGTCTGAGCGGTTCACCTGTGGAGACTGAACCGGATCTGAATGGAGGCCCAAACGACGGTGAAAGCCTCTGAAAAGTTTGAAACGCTGTCGCTCAGATCTGCAGTGAAAACCGCAGCGACAGAGAAAATGTAACATGTTCACGTGTGAATTAAAATCCCACTCAGCTGTCCCGCTTCCTCCCCCTTGTTCTTGTTTCTACTGTCACCTTGAAGTTCACCAGTCGCTCACAGTCCAGCCAGCAGTCTGCTCGTCATACATCAATCAGATGAACCGATTGGTTGCAGTTCCTCTGCTGACCACTAGACTTGGTGGGGAGATTTCTCCTCTAGATGTCTGCTGCTAATTCAGAAGACTTTGATCACAAATATTGATTATCCGCAACAGATTTAGTTAACCTCAAAACAAGTTTTGCACAAAAATCATATGGAGGAATGTGGGCGACTGGTGCTTTTTTCAGCAAAGAAATGTCTGGCTGAAGTATTTATTGAAGACTGTTTTCTTTCTAGAAGAGACTGTATGAATTGTTGGTTTCCCGCTTCTTGTCCCAAGGACGACTTCTGTGTCGATTTTTAATCTGCCGTCGCAAGGATATTGATCTGCCTCAGCTGAGCACCAGGTCTCACTTGTTCATGATTGGTGAAGACTTCCCGTCGGTTGCTATGGCGATGAGTGAACAAGTCTCCACTTCAGTAAACCTGACAATTGGAGAGGTGGTGCTCGAACAGACGCCAGCTTGGGTTGTGAAAACTAAAATATGCTGTAATCTTTTCATGTAGTAGTTTGTTACAACTGTGCTACTTTTTCATTAAAATATTTGAAACCAAACATTTGTGTTGTGATGAAAATCTAAAGCGCACTTGCCAGTAGTTTCCCTTTATAAATCACAGACCACATGGAAAGTAAACTAGCTGTATATCCTGTCCTCAACACAACCACATTCTACCATAAATGGCAATAAGAGACACTAAATTAGTCAGAACCATATTTGAGTCACTAATAACTTGTACATTGATCATATGTTTATGGTTCATGTATACAAATTCATCTTCAGTCAGTGCTTCTATTAATGTGACTACAGTCAATGGCAGAGATCACATTTGTGAAACTGAACATTGCTATAAATTGTTTTTTTAATATTGTTCTCCACACTGGAAGAAAACTGGATGTTAGACTGGTCATGTTAAAATGGAGCTGGCACTGATTTTTAACAACAGTCGTGGCAGCTATTCAGGAATGAAGTTGTGGGAAAGAGGAGATGGAAGCTCAGAATATCAGACTATAAACTTGCACATCTGTAATAAATACCTCTAAGTATGTCTTATGCTTTAAAGTAATTTTGGATTCAGAAATAATAACCTCGGAAAACTCACATATTCAGACTTCAGAAATTCTGACTTTTGGAGAAAACCGAGAAAACGTCAACAATTCTGCGGGAACGTTACAAAAAATGTTACGTCCGACGCGCTGACGTCATCGCGTCGCTGCCTCCTCAGGGAAGGCGCACATTCCTATTGTCCAAGATGGCGGTGCTGTTGCAGCTGCTCCGCTGCTGAATGTTTTTTAAACACTTTATGTTTTTATTTCGGTAAATGTTTCAAAGTCAGCGGCCGCCGCGGGAGCGTTCCTCTTCTACAAGCCGTCGTTTTACCGCCTCATCTGCTCCAACGCTCCAGGAACTCCCTCCTGCGTCGGATCACCGCTGCAGGCACCGAAAAGTTTGAGCTCCATCCGCCGAAGAATGAAGCGGCAGGCCGGCAGAGAGCCTAGCCCGTCCAGGGCCGTGGCCAAGCGGATACGGGAGCGAGACCGGGAGAGCGCCCGCAGGGACGAGTTGCCGCCGCCGCCGCCACCACCACCGCTGGCGCTGCTTCTGGCGGAGAGCAGGAGCTACCACCGCCGGAGCCGCAGCAGGGAGCGGGAGAAGCCGCGGCTGCGGGAGGAGCGGGCGGCGGCCGCGCTGGAGCTCCACCACCGACACGAGCTCAGCCTCCTCAGCCGGCCGCCGCTTCGCACCGCCGCTGCCGCCGCGGAGCTGCCCGCCGCCAGGCCCGGGACGCTGGAGTACAAGACGCTGCTGATCAGCAACCTGGGCTCCCAGGTGTCGGACGAGGATGTGGAGGACGCTCTGTTCCACGAGTTCAAGAAGTTCGGGGACGTCAGCGTAAAGCTGTCGCACACGCCGGAGCTCGGCCGCATCGCCTACGTCAATTTCCGCCATCCGGAGGACGCCAAGGAAGCCCGGCACGCCAAGTCCTCCAGGCTAGTTCTGGGAGACCGGCAACTCAAGGTAGAGCCCATGTACGTCAGGAGGCGGAGCGTCACGCCCCCAGATGTGGGTTATTTACCTCTGCATGCACCATACCCATACAAACAGAGGTCTCTGTCCCCGCCTGGGCCTGGGGCTAACAGCCTCAGAGACCTCAGGGCCCGGCACTATGCACTGGAGAGCTTGGGTCTAACACGGGACCGGGACCGGCTGCTGGACTACTATGGGATGCTGGAGGAGAGGGGGGCACGACCTTATGCGTTTCCGGCAGTGCCAGTGGTGGAGGACCTGAAGCCGGAGGACGATCAGCGAGCCACCAGCAACCTGTTCATCGGAAACCTGGATGGCAATGTGACAGAGGCAGAGCTCAGGCGGGGCTTTGACAAGTATGGCATCATTGAGGATGTGGTGATCAAGCGGCCGGCCCGCGGGCAGGGTGGGGCTTATGCCTTTGTCAAGTTCCAGAACCTGGACATGGCCCACCGGGCCAAGGTGGCCATGCAGGGCCGGCTGATCGGAGGAAACCCCATAAAGATCGGCTACGGCAAGGCCAACCCTACCACGCGGCTATGGGTGGGCGGGCTAGGACCTGGGAACTCCCTGGCGGCGCTGGCGCGTGAGTTTGACCGTTTCGGGAGCATTCGCAATATCGACTATGTGAAGGGCGACAGCTTCGCCTACATCCAGTATGAGAGTCTGGATGCTGCTCAGGCCGCCTGCACCCAGATGCGAGGCTTCCCTCTTGGCGGCCCAGAACGCCGTCTGCGGGTTGACTTTGCCAAAGTGGAGGACAGTCCCTCCCGGCCCTTCCCACCTGGATACCAGCCCCCTGTGGCGCTGCCCGCCCACTATGACCTCCTCGGGGAGGCTTACGGCCGCCACCGGAGCTTGGAGCGAGAGCTGCGGGTGGCAGCCCGGGATCGCTCCCCCCCTCCCTCCTCTCATGGCCTCCTTGCCCTCAGGGAGCGTGAGTATCCTGGAAGTCCGCCTCGAGGCCTGGAAAGGAGGGTGGGAGGAGCTGAGGCATTCGGGAGGCGAGGGGGGAGGAGCCGCAGCAGGAGCAGGGAGCGCTGGCTGAAGGAGCGGGAGGAGAGGCGGAGCAGGAGGCGGAGCCGCAGCCGGAGTCCATCCCCTGACAAAGAGAGGGGGCGATCCAAGGTTCGAGGACTGGGAGGAGCCACCTCTCCTGATGCAAGTCCGGACCGGGCGCGAGTTCGAGCCCCCGACTCCACTACAGAACCTCGAGACCACTCCCCCGACAGCGGTGCCGGGGGGCGACACACCAACGATGAGGAGCCTCCTGTGGGTCGCCACCACAGCAAGCGGTCTTCCGGTGACCACCTCAACAACCACCAGCGAGGCAGTGAGGGGGCCGGTGACCTCACAGGCACCTCCCCTGCCGCCCCCCACACGGACGCTTCTTCCCCCCCTGGCACTCTGTCAGAGTTTGCGCAGAGCGCACTCAGCAGGACGTGGCGTGGCTTCTTTGCCCTGAAGAACAGCAGCTTCCCCACAGACCTGTACCTGCTGGAGGGTGGGGCCTCTTTCTTCGCCGCAGTGATGCGGGACAGTCTGAAGCTGCAGAACCAGAACCAACCCAGTCAGCTGAAGATTGCCCAGCGGCTGCGCATGGACCAGACCCGGCTGGACGAGGTGGCGCGTCGTATCAAGCTGGGCCGCCCGGACGGCTTTGCCATCTTGCTGGCCCTGCAGGGGCCTGTGGACCGCCAGGCCCCTGGTCCCGAGCCGGGCTTGCAGGTGCGCCTGCTTCGCCACCTGGTGACTTACCTGCGGAACAAAGAGGCGGCCGGTGTGGTAAGTCTTCCCGCCGCAAAGGAGGCGGGGCCGGGCGCTATGCTGTACGCCTTCCCGCCAGGAGAGTTCTCGCAGCAGTACCTGCAGGCTGCCAGGAGGACTGTGGGTAACCTGGACGAGGAGCACATGGTCATCGTGATCGTCAACGACACTAACTGATAAGTGGATACACGTGATACACATACGTGCACACACACACACTCACACGCCTCCATGTGGTGTGCATGTTTCTGACGTTTTTTTCATGAATTCAGTTACACTACACTTTCTTCCTCTGCTGGTGTCGTCAGCCGGATCAGAACCAACTGGGTTCCTCAAGTGACAGAAGCTGCAGCTGGAACACATGACACTAAGCCTGATGGGATTGTTTTTAAGCTTCTAACTTTATTTGTTTGTATTTTTCTTCTCTTGTATGTTTTTACAAAGTTACTGTACTGTAAACCAGCACCTCTCCAGGGTTGGAAATGACCTCTGAATCTACCAGCCACTCTGCGTTTCTGTTTTTATTCCGTTTAAAGTTTAAACTTAAAGGAAAAAGTGACCCGGGGGATTGAGAAAAAAAAAAAACTCCCAACAGCTGCACACGGGACAGATTAGTGATGTTTATTTTTTAAAAGTCCATTTATGACTTTATAAACTCACATTTACCATAAATATCTACTTGGAAGCAATTCTGATTTAAAAGCTCCGTAACTTTGAGTCGCTAAAGTTGGGATTTCTGGTTAATAAAATTTGAATTCATGAGTTTGTATACTCAAAAGTCAGACTTTAGAAATCCTTTCTCCACAAAGTGTCAACTTTATGGAGTCAAAATTCAGATTTTCTTTTATAAACTTGAAAATGTATAATGAAAAAAAAGTGGTGCTTCTGTTTTTACGTATCTTTAATTGATTTTATTTTTAATCTCAGAAAAAGCAGACTCCAGAAACTAAAAAAAATCCTGACTTTAGAAGCTAAAAAGTTTTAAAAACTAAAATTCAGATTTAAAGAAATTAAAAATAGAAAGAAACTATAAATATCAGAGTCGGAGGTATTTTAGATGTGATCTCTGAAGTCGGAATTTTAAGTTTCTAAAATTACAACTTTATAAATCCATATTTTAAAACCTTTTTGTGACTATGATGCTTTATAAACTCATAAATGTGATAAACATTTGAAAAGCGCCTTGTACTTCAGGGTATTTCTGATGTTATAAACTCAAAGTTTCTTAAAAAAACTACTGACTTTAGAAGCTCAAACATTCTTGACTTAAAGATTTGGACTTTAAAATAAAAAACACCAAATTTCAGGGTTTTTAGAAGCTTAATTATATACCTGCACTGGGATGTTTTTTTTCATTTACATTATTTCTGATCATATTAATTTTTTTTTTTTGTTTCTAAAATGAGAAATTCTGTCTGTAAAGTCACAAATTCAGACTTAACCAGACTTATGCCTCAGACACCAACCTAAATATGCGTCTGTTATTTAGTCATACAAACTTTTAACTTTGGTATCTTTAAAAATGTTTGTTTTTTTTCTGTCGTCAACAGCAGCTCTCACTTTTCTGTTTCTGAGGTTAAGTTGAAGTTTAAATTAATAAATTCTGATTTTAGAAATTCAAACATTTAAAGTAAAAATGTCTAAGTTTCAGAAACTTGGAAAACTTATTCTTTAGAAGTTGTAAATTCAGAGATTTAAATAGTTTCTAAACTCTGAAATTTAGACTTTTGAAAACCGATGTTCAGTTCTATAATAGTTATCAAAGGTAAAATTATTTTCTAAAGTTGGAGATTCAGTTTCTAAAGTCAGAAGTTCAAATGTTTATCAGGAATTTTGTCTTCATAAAGTCATGATTCTGGACTTTTTACGTTAAAAATATTATTTCCCCTCATTTATGAATGTTTTTACTCCCAAACGTGATCCTATTTAATTCCTTTGTGGTAACTTATTGTTTCTTACGTAAAATGTCTGTTGAAATTCAGGATGTCGTGGGGGTGTGGCTTATCTCGTTTAGTTAATTATTAAATAAATTTAACGTTTTAACGCAGTGGCTGGTAAATTGAATAAACCACCCCCTTCCGCTACACTAAATGACCCGTTTGTTGGGTGGCGGCTAATTTCCAACCCTGGGTCCTCTCTCTTAAGTTATGTTTGAAGTGGGTGTGGCCAGTGGAGAAGACCCCGCCCCCAGTGCCCGCTTGTCTTCTGGTGTTTTATCAGTGGAACCATTCCAGCCTCCAGTTTACTTTTAGACGGTGTGAGTGTGTTTGTTCTGGTGTTGCATGCACGAGGAGGAAAAAAACAAAACAAAAAAAACTCATATTCTGTTGGTATGAAAATGTAAACTTCCATTCAGGACTGTTTTTAATGGTGTGTACTGGTCGTACTGGTGAAGCTGGTTCCCATTTTCTATGTTGGTTTTGGAGACACCAGTCCGTCCATCGTTCTCCATCTGTGCCTGGTTTTATTCCTCATCAGCTCCTCGGCGGTTTGTTCACAAGCCGATAACGAACTGAAATCACTCCGACACCAAAACAAATAAAAGTGTTTGTTGGAAAAAAAAAAACAATGAAATGTAGGATGAAGAAGCATTTAAAATAAAGTAAAATGTTTACAAAAATCAGAATGTTTGAGTTGTGATTGTGATGCAAATGAGCAGGTCAGCTTGAATAAGATTATATAATATCTGTTTCTGTGGCTTCAGGGTTCTGGTTCTGGTTCAGGGTCAGTCCGGACAGCTCAGGGTGTTCTGAAGTATTTAACCCAACAAAAAAAGGTTGAAGTACCAGGCTGTTACCATGGTGATGTAGCTGGAGACAGAATTCAGATCCAGGATGTTAGAGGAGGAGTGGCTTTGTTAAACCAGGTTTAACTGATCCTGGTAACTGCACGTGCTTGTCTTTCTTCAGGGTTTCTTACATTTCAGCTGTTCAGTTAATTAAATAACTTCTAAATGTGGCTGATTTCAGCCACTGAAGGTGGGTATTTTTGACTAGAGGTAGATATCTGGTGGTGATTTGAGTTCAGAATGTACACAAAGACATCAATGGAGCCCCACTGTGTCACCATGGCAACGACAGGTCAACAGAACAGCTCTTCCTGCTCTTCGCTGGATTAGAACTTTTAAGACAGTCGAGTGGTAAATTTAAGAACATTGTTGTGCAGCGCTGAAGGAAGGATGTTTGACTCTGAAATTAATTATTTCAACATTTAATGATTTTTATATTATGGGATGAGTGAGCTGTGGTGAAATGTTGGTGTGTTAAAGCAGAGGGTGAGCGTGCTGCTGCAGGTCAAATAAATGATTTCTTAAAGTCTCTTTCTAACATACATATATGTGTATGTGTGTGTATATATATATTTACATACATCACATATACAATATATATGTGTATGTATGTATATGTATCAACGCATTACATTGACAAATCATGAGATATTTTATATTATGCATGTTATGTAACTGCAAAAAACTGTGACATGAAGACATTCCAAACCGCTCCAGTCTGACCAGTTCAGCCTCTTCATCAATAAGTACGGTCACAGCTCTATGGAGTTAGAACAGTCTCAACAGGCATGAATGCACAGCACGATGCACAAATGCACAGGACAAGATTAACACATGTATTTCTGATGCTCACACAAATATAACTCGATTTACAAACCGCTTCTGGTCTGTGGACTTCGCTGCATTTGCGGGTGAATTTTGAGACCCTCCTGCCGTGGCTCCAGCTCACAAATGCATTTTTTCAAACAGGAATGATCTGAAACCAATCAGACATCTTCCTTGTTTCAGCCAATCAAAAGAACGCATCCCAGGGAACCGATTTACTCGTGTGTTGATTCTTTTCGATTCAGGTGGGCGGATGCTTTCCCATTGGTCAGACATGTTTGAGAACAACGTATTTCTGACAAGAAAGTCATGGCTGTCAGCGAGCTGAGGAGTAGTGATGGAGCAGAGGAGCTCCAGAAACCTACATCACTGACATCATTGCGTCCATGTACACACATTCCTGTTAGAAAAAATGTATTTGTGAGTTGGAGCCACGGCAGGAGAGTCTCAAAATTCACTCGCAAATGCAGCGAAGTCCACAGACCAGAGGCCGTGTGTACATCAGAAATACATGTGTGACTCTTGTCCTGTGCATTTGCGAATCTTGTCGCGCATTTGCAAATCTTGTCCTGTGCATTTACAAATCATCGTGTGCATTTACGAATCTTGTCGTGCATTTGCGCATCATCCAGAAAATAAGAACATACCTGACTCAACCTGCAACACAACTCGTGGTTCAGGCTGTGGTGATGTCCCGCCTCAATGAGTGCAATGCCCTACTAGCTGGTCTTCCTGCTTGCGTGATAAGACCACTACAGAAGATTCAGAATGCAGCGGCGCGTCTGGTCTTCGCTCAATCCAGAAGAGCCCATGTCACACCTCACTGACACTTGCCGGCAAAGGGCCCTTGGGGTTTTGCATATATGAACTCAGATGTAAAAACTTACACCTCTTCTTGTGTGTTGCGCTCATCCCAGGAACATCGATTAGCTTCGCTGTCACTTCACACACATTTCACTCAGTTGAGACTGTTCTCCTGCATGGTTCCTCAAAGGTGGAACAAGCTACTGGTTGCTACAAGATCGGAGTCATCCCTCTCTATGTTCAAGAAGCTCTTGAAAACTCTTCTGTTAAAATAATACCTTTTCTCTTAGCTATGCCCTCTCTAACTTCCGAACTCGCACATGAATTGCATCGTAGCTGCTTTGACTTGTGTAGAGGTTCAGGTACCCTGGGACAATGATCACCACTATGCAGCTGCTTTTCAAGACAGTATTTTATTGATGAGGCGTTTTCCAACGGCCCCCTCCCTGCTGCTGCGCCGTCACTAAAAAGAGAGGGAGACTGATTGATCATGTGGTCCAGGTGTGTCCTCCGTCTCCCATTGGTGCCGCTCCCAGAGCCACTGAATCACCTCCCCTCTGTAGCTGTGCAGAACCACACCCCGCCACCACCACTTGTATAATGCACTTACTGAATACTGACTGAGCTGCACTTACTCTGTAACTTTACTATGATACTGTGGCAGAGAGAAGAGAAGCACAAAAATATATAAACATATGGTGGTCGGAGGGCTGGACAACCATGTTTGCTGGTGTCCTACAGGGCATCTAGTAGACATGTGCAGGTAAATGCTGGGACGGTCAGAGGATGGAAGAATATTAAAAGTCTTTCTTCCACCGTTGCTTCCATTCTTCTCCTTTGAATCAAGCAAAGTGGCTCTAGTGTTTTAGTCTGTGACAAACTAAACGTGAACAATGTGGATGGTGGATATCATGAACATGACTGTCAGAAATATTATTATCTAGTGGGGCACAGTAGGTTTGAAGGATTATTTATTTATTTTAAACTTTTAGCTAGGATGGAGTTCATTGGGTTAAAATTTTCATTTATTAACTTCTGTTACCTCGAGGCTGATTACCAGACGAAAGAATGCCTACTGTTTCTCCACTGACATGTTTGATACAAAAAATAAATTATTAAAAGGAAAAAAGAAGATTATCAACAGAAAACATAGTGATGATGACTTCATTACACTTGATCTATGAACAGCATATGGCCAGCAGACCAAAACAAATCTCTAAATACCACATGGAGCTCAGCATATGCATGCCGTCAACTGCACACAGCAGGACTGCAGTGTGTGAAGAGCAGGTCCAGGGATGAAAGATGAGAGTGATTGTGTGATTCACACAGTATCTGTTGCCAGTCTTGGCTTGAAGAATGGTGTGAACTCAAGCAACAGGTGTCTTGGAGTCGCTGAGACTGACTTCAGAGGCAACATGAGTTCCAACACCCAGAAATGACATTGAATGTCCAATAGGAGTGAGGAGGTAGGGACGGCTTTTTTTTCTTTTTTTCTTAGTATATTATAGAAATGGTTTTGACTAATGAACTAATATAGACTAAAGATGAATATACTGCAGTATTTCTCAAGTACCAGGTTTACCTGTGGCCCCACACCTGATTCAAAGGAACGGATCACCTCATTCACTGTCTGTCAATGGCCCCCTAAATTTGAGTCAGGTGTGCTTGAGGAGGAAATTATCTAAGACAAGCAGCGCAGTGGTGTTTGAGGAACAGAACGGAGAAACACTGGTCTCCTGTACACCAGACTATACAGCAAAATGTGTGCCTGAGGATAATTATTACAAAATAAATCATTTATGAAAGAGGAAATACAGGGAGATGTAAGTAAATAAAGGAAGTAGGGAATAAGAAGTCTTCTTCAGGATGAAGGTCTACCGTCTAAAGAGGAAGCCCCAGAGATTATGTGGTGGGCGGGGCCACAGGGCATTGTCTCCAGATTGTCCCGCTGAAGTGCCCCCATACTGTCCAGCTTCTGGTTTTTTAGTCCTAACTATAATGATCAGATTATAGCTACACATTCATGCCCTTTTAGCAAAACTACTACCAAGTCTGACAAACATGAAATTAGGAAGCAGCAGCTAGTATAGTGCGTTAATAATAATTTAGTTGTGTTCAGGCATGAATGTTAGAATTTTACTGTCATTAATAACTAATGCTAATCCATGGGCTTCTTGTGATGTGTGTTTGACAGTATTTGGTCCATGCACAGTTTAATAAATTTAAAATTGCTAAGGACTTTTACTGTCCAATATTTAAAAAATAAAATAAAATAAAAATAATTAATTACATAAAGTGTTTGTACAAAGCGTAACTGGTGATTTGCATTTGCCTAAACACCTTACCAAAAAAGGGGGATGTTGCCCATTTTGGGCAACATGTTGGCCCCTCTGTGAGGAATGTGGCCCCTTCAGAGTGAAGTTTTTCAAAGATGGAGAGAAGAAAAAAAGTATGGCTAACCGTAGGGTCACATATATGTGTTGGAGGCGTCAACAGCGTTATTTTCTATTAACTTTGAATGTGGTTACATTAAAACGCCGTTGAACTGAAGTCTGGGTGCTTGTTTCATTTTGGAAGCATCGCAAATGTCAGAAGTTGAAAAAAATTAAAGATTTAAGCTTTAATATAAGTTACTGTGGAAAATGTACAGTGCCAAATTACAATAAATAAATAACTCATGAAATAATTGTTTGAATGTGCCATTCATTTAATAAAATTGGAAATAAATACACAAATAATTTATGAAATATATAATTAATTAGCCTATATGTGCCTCAAATAAATATATTGATTTAATTAAAGTAATTAGTTCACGATTTAATAAATAATTTCATGTTCCTGTGGTGAAGCACATCATGAATTTATTTTATTTGTCACTGTGACTCTTCAACGGACCCTAACGTTTGATTGGTTAAGCTGCACAGCGACTCCAGAGGCATCAATGCCCAAGAGTGGAAATAATGGCAAGAACAATTAACAACAATTATAATTTCTTAAATTTTTCCAACCACATAATCTGGAAGAGTGTCTCCCACTTTTAATTGTCCAACCAGATTCGAAATATCTCTCTTCAACTCCATGTTTCCACTTCGGACCAGAGCATCCATCCTTACTCCCACTGGCCTAAGCCCCGCCCCCTGACTTTGATGGGTTACAAACAGGGGTGACAGATAAAATTAATTTACGATGTGCTTCAGCACAGGAACATGAAATAATTCATTAGATTGTGAAATAATAATATATGCTTTTTAAAAATTAAATCAATATATTAATTTGAGGCACATATTTCATATATCATTTGTTTATTATTTCCAGTTATATTAAATTAATGACACATATAAATTCAATTATTTCATAAGTTATTTAATTCATTGTAATTTGGCACTCTTCACCCTTACATGGGAATCTGTTAATAGCAAAAAAATAAAAAGAAAAGGAATAAAAACTCATTATTGCTGTGTGAAATCTACCCATTTTGTAGGACTAGTTATATTGTTACAAAAACCACAGATCACAGAAATAAAGCCTGGAGAGTGTTAGAGGTACTGGGTGAATCCATTATGTGATGGCATTTGTGTGTGTTTGTGGACTCATAGACTTCTTTTTTATGTTGTATGGTAATTAGCAGCTAGCTTTTCTTAATATCTGAGAACCTGTGCAAAGCACTGATAAAAATAGCAAAATACGGGTCAACTAATCTGTTGATGTTTTTTTAACTGATTAATGATTATTTATTTTTGTCACCATGATAGTGAAATGATAGCTATTCCTCTGATCTCACAGATGCAACTCACCAACAGCACATGGACTTTAAAAGACAAAGTCATCACCAGCGCCATACGAGCCACTGCGTCTTTATTTTCCCACTTAACGTCAATACCATTTATGTGTTATTTTTCCTCTGATTTAGCTAACAGATGCAAGCTCTACTGCCCCCCGCAGTTCCCTTGGTGCAATTGCAATGATGAATTAACACTTCCTCCACCCAGGTCATAAAGAAAAACCTGTTCAGTCATCAGTTATGTTGATTAATCCTTGAAGACCTAGAATACCTTTAATGAGATCTATACATTTATCAACACACCTGGCATAGGCTATATTCTTGGTTTCCTATAATCTCCCATCTGTCCACACAGTTGTAAACCCCTACATAATGTGTCCTGTATGTATATGCATATGTTTGTAGAAAAGTACAATAAAGGCCATAAACCTCCACACAAGCTGCACATGTTTGTTTCCAAATGGACAGACATGTTTGACCTTGAGGTGCAACTAGCATCATTAAGTGTTTTATCTGCAGTGTGTGTGTCTTATGCAGCAAATCAGTGTGAGTGCAAGTGTCAGGCAGTAAAAAGGAGGCAATCCTGAACACCTACAAAGCTAGACTTAGATCAATGACACGCCATTATGATGTTGACAGGAAAACACAGACAACCTAATGTTCATGTTATGACAAGGGCAGCCTGGCATCGCTGTTGGGCTAAACGTTCGACATTATAAAAACATTAGTGATACAGGAAAGCATTCATATGGATGAAAGCCCCTGCTTTGCACTCTCATCCTGCACATCTGCCTTTATGCTTTTTGTGCATGTCTTTGTGAGCAATATAAGTTTAGGAGTCATTGCTACGTGAATGGTCCATTAACACACATTAAGCTAGCTGGACATCAGTTTGCTGTGCACTCAAAGCCAGCCGCATTGCAGTTAAAATCTTATTGCAGTCAAGGACTCACTGACTGGAAATTCTTCTGTAAACATGTTTGAACAACAGTCAAGAGAGACCCCTATATATTGCTTCATGATCCAATATCAAATTTGAGTGAATAAATGCAGGTATACAATGTATATAATGTACATTTCAGCAGCACATCAAACTCTTTCCACCAAGAAAATCACTTTCAGCAGCGAGTCTCTAACCATCATTAGCAAAAGTCTGGAGCAGTTGTACCTTGTTGAGCCTAATGAACTGCTAACCATGTATAACCTAAGCAAGTATTCATGTGGCGCAGCGTGGGGGGGTGGGGGGTGGGGGTTTGACATCAGAGAGATACTGTAATTAAGTCAAGTTAATGCGCTGGCATCTCATGTGCATCGATCCTCTCCCTGCTAATGTCCCATGGTGGCACGACTTGTTAGACTTATTAAGTGCACACCTTCACCCGCAGTGTAATCTGATTAGATTTAAAAGGAGAAAAAGGAAAAGCAGGGAGGTTATTCGTCTTGCACGCTGTTCCACTGGCTCTATCAGTCAGTGCAGCAGCCTGAGAGAAGTGATGGTTTGATGAATTCAGGAAAATGATGGCAAACAAGCAAGTCTCCTTATCTAACAGACTGTGTTTAATCTCATTCCCTGCAAATGGAGAAGTTTATTTAGCTTTAATTCTTGAATTAAGATTGAGTTCATTCATGAGTAGCTGCAGTGCACTTCATGGAATAGATAATACAGTTAGAATTTAACACTTTGGGTGAGGTGTCGCCAAGCTTTTGACTGAGATATTCACACAGGATGACTTTCTATTACTGCTCCTGGTTCAGAAGTATACGAAATGTTTGATTAAAAGAGTTGCTCATATCACCTCGGATTTTAGAGAATTATGTGGTTATTATGTTAATGGCATACATGAAGTTAAATCATAATTCTAAAGTTGTTGAAGTGTACATGGGTGTTCCAAGTAGTTGATCCAACTGATGTTATACAGCCAATGGAAAGTTTGAAGGGTGTCTTTGTGGGGAAAAAAAGCGAGCTTTCAGGGTTGTAGGTTGAAGGGTCTCTCCAACCTTCTACAGAACCATTACACTTTTAAAGCTTATGCAACCACAGTCTTTAAACAACTAATAAATAAGCAACTAATATGTCCACATTGTGGTTGGCATAGATGTTACCTTATTTGTACAAGAATGTGGAACAAGTTCTGTGTAGCTGAATCTTTAAAGGTGTTTCTTGGATGAGACTTGATTAGACTGAGACCTTCCTCTCGGCGTTATTCCAACTGATCCTAATCCTTGTCTGCAGGGTACATAATTCTTACTAAAAGAAGCATCAGTCATTAAGGAATGATACTGAAGCCATGAAAATGGTCAGCAGGTTGGACAGAAGGTGGATTGAGTAAACAGGAATGCTAGGAACTCTCTAAACATGTTGCACCATTACAGTATTCAACTTCATTTTTATGTGAATTACTAAGGTGGATAAGCAGGGCATTTTTGTTACACCATTGTTGTACCCTGAAATGTAGTAAAAAGCTGGCAAAACAAAGAGGAAGTGAGCTCTATGTGTCTGTTCGAATGTCTTTGTTTGGGTTGTGTTGATTCGGAAAGGGGAACATGGGCATTCCAACATGAGTCAAAGGAGAATGATTGGAACGTTGGAACAAAGCCCCTAGTGGTCAACTGAGAAACTGCGACTTCTCTCACTTCTTCATTGAACCAGATCTTGCCCCGTGGTCCAGGAGGACCAAACCACCAAAACTGAAGGGCCTCCTACATAAATGACATTTTCTGTGTAGAAGGAAGGACATACTCATTCACACAACAAAGGTATCAAGTTTTCCTTGTTCCCTCAATTTGCAGCAAACACATTTTTTTTTCTTTTTTTGGGCAAAGAGACATGGTTTAGTGCCTTCCACAGATACAGAAGGCATTTGGATTTTGTGGGTATAAATCATGCCCGTGTTTATTTGTGCTACAGTTTGATGCTCCTAAAATCTGGAACATGTGAGACAGGCCTCAACTGTGACAGTGTTCAAATCCAGACTGAAAACAGTTCTATTTAGCTGTGCATATGACAACATATGGATTTTTATCTGCACCCTTTGTTTTTAATTTAATTAATTAATAATTATTATTATGTTTTATGGGATGATCCACTTTGAATTGCCTTGTGTATGAATTGTACTCTACAAATAAACTTGCCTTGCCCTGAGGAGGAGGAAGACCTGAACACTCAAGATGCATGTGGAGACGCCTGTTAATGCCAGTGTGAACTGATGTGCTTAGAGCTGTCCATTTGTGATCGGATCACTGATGATAGATGTTAATACCAGGTGTAAATTGGGTATCTTAAAGATTATAGTAACACCCCCCCCGTTTGTGAACCTTTTTCAGCCTCATCTATTTATCCCAAACCTGTTAATGGAAATATCTCTACTTTAGATATTATTTCTGCAAAATCAAAGGTTTGCTTCAAAGCTGCTTGACCGTATATAAAAAGGGGGTTTATGTGTGTGGATTTGAGAAAAAGAAAAAATCAATAACTCAAAGAGCACCAGATGTGGAATAATAATCAATACTTGGACCTTTGTTGTTACTCCCTGAAGGGTAGCAGCTGCACCCATGAGAGCCAGTGCTCAGCACCCTCCATCAAACTTAAACACTTCAGCACTTCGTCCACTTTTCACAATTTAATTTTGTGCATTTGTGTATGAGCAAACACACACAAAGACACATCTAGCAGAATAAATAGGGTTGAAGTGAATAGAGATACGATCATAAAAGGAAGAAAAAGGAAAAGGAATCTAGATGATTGAGTTTCAATGTTAGACAGACGTGGTTGCATTGAGTTAGAGAAAGCTCCTCTGATCCCACTATTCCCTCCACAGGGTTTAGTTTATCATTCATTCACCGGTGGTTTCCCCATCTTAGCAACACTGACAGAAACTGCAGAGGTCACACACACTTCTTGTTCTCCTTGTCGCTCTCTTAAATCACCCACGGAGACACACATGCACTGAGGTTTCCTTTTGCTCGATCCGCTAACCAGAGCTCCTAACACGGAATCAGAGGCGACAGATGAGGCAGGTGAGGAGAAGAGATTGGAGACAAGGAGACAGACTGGGAGAGTAATCAGGAGAGGCAGGTGATGCTGGACCGGGGGCATCCAGGAAGGAGGTGTTGGAATGAAAATGAGAACAAAGGATAAAAAGGTTTAGATGAAAGAGAAAACAGCAGCAACATGCATGTGCCAGGCCATTAATGAAAGTGCTAAAGTGTTGCTGACAGTTTAATGAAACCACTAATGGCCTTTTTGGCTTTTCTTTCGTCATTTGTCTTTGTACTTTATATTTATCTAGTGATGTATGTTTGGAGAACCTACTGGATCCTCTGAGGTTTCTTTAGTTCCTATGTGAGACTCTATTGAGACTTTATTGAAATGCCTGAAATCAGGTGTAGACGTCTGTATTCTGCATAGAAACCATGAAAGATTCCCAGGATGTGTCACTGTAGCTGTGTTTCTCTTTCTTAATTTTCTCATCCTTTCAATCCTCCTCTCTGATCATGTGCTCTTCATCTCCCTCGTTATTAGGACATCTGACTTCCATTGTTTCCCCCCCTCTTTCTCTTGTTAAGGTAACCTCTCTGTATTTGACAAGTGTCTCTGTCTCTCTCAGATGGGTGCTGGCAGCTGTCACTCATGTCATTCTGTATGATGGTTTTCTCATTTCTTTCATTTCATCATTATGCCATTTTCTGTTCAACCGTGACGAGATGAAATCAGATGCTGTGGTTCAATGGGCAGGTGTCTCTTTGCATCTTAAGTAGCTCCAGGGCTCTTCATACCCAGGAGTTTTCACCAAGCAGTGAAATGCAGAGTAAGAAAAGTGAGCAAGAATTTTATTCCCAGTAGAAGGGATTTAACAGAAATTGGTATAATGAACAAAAGTCACAGCTTTCCATGCCCGACGTGCAGATTATCTGGATCATTTTTTCCAAATGATCAAAGAATACCGCTTTATCAAAGCCAGTAGGGGAGAGTGGGGTAAATTAAGCCAGTGGTTCAACTTACCCCACCTCGAGTTACATTATGTCTAAAAACATTAAAAAAAAGTCTGTTTTAATGTCATATTACATAGCTGTTTTTTCTTACTAATATTTACACATTGTAGAAAGGTATTCATGCCAAGAAAATACAGCAGAAAGACAAAATGGGGCTCAATGCCCCTTGAGGAGAGAGCAGCTGTTGAGGTCAAGGAAGGAAAATCCATAAGAGCAGCAGCAAAAGAGAGAAAGATTGACAGGTCAATACTGCACAGATCATCTTTATCTTCCCGAGAGTTAGAATCAAAGAGTACTTCATCAAAGCACCTCCAGGATCAATTGGTACCTCCACCAGGTCTAGCTAGATCCGTGAAGATGTGGCAGGTTAAAGTTATTAAAGTGTTTTAAAGGGGTGTTTCGTACACAAGTTAAAATACACAGATTTAGAGGGTT
>JBAMYA010000020.1:2728476-2746859 GCA_037176975.1 Arrhamphus sclerolepis
TATATATATATGTGTGTGTGTGTATAAAAAATGGTATGAGCATTTGAAAGAGTTGACTTATGTCGAAAACAGACAAGAGGATTTTCAAAATGATAGTTAATTGTGCCTCAGTTGTAATTAGTCGGCGTAGACATTTCAGTTTTCTGACAGCCCCCCTCAAGCCTGTCACACTTTTTTTTGTTGCTAAAACTAATGCATATCATTAAGTTCCTCACAGAAAGGACAGAAAAGACAGCTATTAAATACAACTGTACTTGTGACTGATGTTTGTGAGGCATCTGAATCTTGTTTACCCAGCAGCAGGTGGATATGACGTCAGAGACGTGTGATATCAAAAACAACAACAACAACCAAATCTGCGATTCTTCCTCCCCCCCACCCCCCCAACCCCCCTATTTCTTCTCTCCGCGTGTTAAAATCTAATAACGACATTAAGACATGAGCTCTTCCCTTTTCCCTGCGACGCAGACCGGCGGACAGCGAGGCTGAAACTGCGCGTTTGTCTTCATTTGGACGGTAAGAAAATCTCCTTTTCCTCGTTGACTTAGTTACTTAGTTACTTAGTTAGTTTGGACACCCCCGCCGCAGCAGCGGGCGGAGTGAAGCTGTTTACGGTGTGATTTGTTGTCCCACGCGCTCTCCGTACACAAGCTCGCGTGCACAGGTTCGTCGGTACCGTCCGCGTGCGCCTCATGAACTGTCTGTCCGGGTGAGTTTCACTGTTACTAACGTGTTGTTTGCTTGTTTACCTGCGACTGCGGAGTTTAACTTCGGCTTCCTCTGAAACAGTCGAAGTAACGAAATAAAGGCAGCATTGTTAAAATGTTATTCTGTAAACCTTCAATGTCGCTGGAACTTGCGAATCTCGTGTCCTCCACTTTTTCTTTTTCTTTTTTTCTTTTTCTGGAAAGTTGGGTTTGTAACTTAGTTGAGGCTACTCATGAAAGTCTCGGGGGAAATGCACCTTTGATGGAGAAAAAGTATATTTACTGTCGTCGCTTGGTGATCAGCAGTGACCACTAACAAGCTGTAATTACGTTATTACCTATTACCGACAAGTTTGTGGCGTAAAAAGTTCGTAACTTTTCGTAGAGAAAGGGAAGATTGCCGTGATTTCTTTGGAGAAAGACAAGGAAAGAGCTTTTCCCCCCACGTGTTAGCCGTCCCCTTAAACTCCGACAGACTTTACAAAAACCCTCAATCAGATCACGTCTTTAATGCCGCTTTTGCTTCAGGACGGTTGTTTTTTATTTATCTGTCCATCACCTGCATCGTTAAAGGATGTTATTTAGTTATTTATTCTCAGTTTGCCTTTTCAGCCATAAGAATGCACGAGACACTTGTGAAGCGGATACTCACCTCCAAAGCAGTGTTTATTTATTTATTTTATTTATTTCATTTATTTTAGTCTTAATATGTTGGAGCAGCACAGTGACGTATAACAAAAGTTAAACCTATGTGTATATAGGCCTATACACACGCATGCACACATCTATATTTTCATACACAGACACACATACATGTGTATATATATATATATACACACACACACACATATATAAAGTGTGTTTGTATATGTGTGTTAAATTTACATTTAACAATAATCTGATAAAACACATTAGCATAACATACACTGTTTTTAGTAACGTCCTCAGAGGAATATTATACACTATTTTTCCACTGCAGAAAAGAGTGACGATTCAGATGTTTCAGCTTTACTTAACTTTTTTAACAGGTGTATTTACGGACAAATGACATTAATGTCAAAGGCAGCAGGAGACCCTCCAGTGCAGCTTCTAAATGTACTGCCTAATATACTCACTTATGTATTCAACCACTGATGAACTTTTAAATTAGAATAGTTAGTGTTTGCACCTAATATTTCATTATAATCCCGTCAATATGAAGAAGAAAAAAAAAAAGAGAAAAGAATTTGCATGTCTGCTTATTTGGAAGTTCATACATACGATGACGGGAATATTACTCCCATCTTTTACACAGTACGTCTGCAGTTTCCAACAGCAGGACTAAAACCATCAGAAAATGTATAAAAGGGAAACTGCAGCTTTAACAACTATTGCTGGCAGTGCTCCCCCCTTCTTGGTCTTTGGATTAGTCATTGTCTGAGGAAAAAAAAACAAAACACTTTTTGTTGGAGAAGTAAAGTAAACAGCCTCCAACAAGCGAACCTTGACAACCCAGATTAAGGAAAACATTGGAGATCAAACAGTGCTGCTGCTGGGCTGTTGTCATGAGCTGCCTGAGAGAGAGCTGCAGACTATTTGAACAGGCACTGGGGTTTGTGTGCTCACTTATGCAGAAATGGACCTTCACAAATGCTGACCCAGGTTTTAAAACACAGGATGAGCTTTCTTCGCAACTTTTCCTGGCCTGCTGTTTGACAACGCCGTTACATACAGACAGAGACAGACAGCCTTCTGCTGTTTCTGATGAAAATGACCTTAGTACCGTCCCCTGAGTCTACATTTAGACAAGAATCATTGTACTTTATTTGCCTCAAAACTATAATGGAAGAAACTGGGTTTTTGGCTGGTGGTGGGGGAATCCAGCCATACATGTTGTAATGATGGAATTGTATTAGCAAAGTGATCTGTGATTTCTGAATTATTTGGAAAGCCCTTGTTTCTAGTTTGGTCTCTTCAGGCTTGGGCTAAGGCTCTTCTTTGTAGGGAGCTGAGGTTCAGCTGGTAAGAAAGTAATCAGTCACTCATGCATTCAGTGTGAGGACTCCCATCTCTGAGTGGAGCGGCCCTCTCTTTCATCTGACTGCTCAGTATTTGTGAACACACATTGAAATACCCTGTGCTGGGTACAGAGGAGCTGTAAACTGACTGTGCTCCCTTGCTTGCAGCTGAATGATGAAACAAGTTGTTTTAGGCCCAGTGTGGGAAGAAAGTTCTGCACTTGCTATGTTGTTTCTTTCAGATTTATTTTCCGACTTCACCCTTCATTTGATTTCAGAGACAGGACGCCCTCAAACCAGCTGCTTGAAACGTTGTTGCATTAAGAGAGACGAGTGACAGTTGAATAAAGGGAGTTTTCTGGTAAACGAATTTGTGATGCGTTCTTTTTTGCATGTTTTGATTCACACCCTACAAAGGGGAAAAGTAGCAGCATTATGAATACAGGTGCAGCACGCGCTTTGGTACTGTGCTACATGAATGGGAATGATAACAAAGGAAAGCAGAAGAAAATTTTCCTGGGTAAAGGTTAGTGTGTCCAGGCCCTCCGTGGCGAGCCAGTGCAGATGATTCTCCGTGCCAGGGAAGGTGATTGGTCAGTGGACAGCTTCAGGTGGGCTCTCCTCAGGCTCTCTGGAGCCAGCACAATGCTCAGTATAGCCATTAGCTCATGCAGCCATTAATTATTGTCTTCTACTGTCATCTGTCCGTAATAAAGGGAAGGATGCTGATTTGAAAAAAAAAATAAGAAAAAGCTGCTGGGAGAGAGGTGATTTGTAATTATAATCAACTGCTTGAGTTACAAAATAACTTTACTGCTGGTGCTGTGTTTTATGAGAAGTATAGGACACAGGGACATAGATTGTGCATTGTTGGGAAATAAAAAAAAAAGTTTGTCTATCATATTAATTGTTCTTGCCTTCACATGAATTTTCTTAAGGCTGTATGACCTTCAATAATACTCTACTGTTTCACCTCTGCTGCAGACTAAATTACATGGCAGTGGCAGTATGAGTAATGTACAAAAATAATTAAAGATTTTCTGTACAGATGATTAGAAATGTTTCTGCAAAGAAATATTTTCCGATGCTCCTATTTTCTCAGTGATGTAGGTAAATGGTGTTCATAAATATTTACATAGTACCTCCTAACTGGTGATTTTACTGAGTGTGTTGCTCTTCTCAAACAAAGTGAAATACGGACTGAGCGCAGGCAGCGTTGCACTTTGACACCTGTGATTAAGATAGAAGTCTTTACAGTATATAGACTTTAGTTTGCTGTACATTTTCAGAGTAAACAGATCATACGTGAGTTTGAAGATTATGAGCCACGCGCTGATTGTCTGAGCTGCTCGGAAAGAAATAAACCAAAAACACATAACAAAACAAATCCAACAAAAAAGACCCAGATTGGTTTGTCTGGTTTGTTTAGAGAGAGTACACTGCAAACATTTTTTATTCATTTTATTCAGACATATGCTACGAGCTGTACTCAGCTGCCAGGTGAAACCTTAACACCTGTTTCTTTCAGCTGTCCAGCTTGTGTGTGTGTGTGTGTGTTTTATGATGTGGATTATGAGCTACAGTTACTTTTTGAGTAATGCAGTTTTTCTTAAATATGACAAAAATGTCAGCTTTTGCGCTTGACATCAATCTGACGTGCTCATAATGCGGCTCTGTTCATCTTTCAGGGCAACATGGAAAGGAAGTGAAGCTGAGAGCAGTCTGAAGCCACCAGTGAAAGTTGGTTACATCAAAGCTGTGAGTGACATGTCTCGCTGTTCAAACTTACATTGAATATTTAAGAAGTTAATTTACAAGCACCCACATGTAATTTGTAGGAATTTCCAAAAAGATCAGTGTGACACGTTGACTAAATGACTAAACCACGTGAAGTGATGTCGACCCTGGACTTTGTTACGCTGCGCATCACTGCAGTCTTCCAGAAGTACCTCTGCTTCTGGGCAGTCGTCGTCAAAAGAAAGGAATAAGAAGCAAATAAAAAACAAAAAAAAAAAAGAACAAAAGCAGTTTCATTTTTAGGACAGAACTGCGTATATTGTCAACGCTGAGACAGTTACTGAACGTGACTTCTGGTTAACTTTGGAAATGTCTTCATCGTGCAGTTGTTGAACTAAACAAACATAGTGACAAAAACAACGAAAAAGTGAAAACGGCAGGTTTCCTTGAATTTCATATGACATACATTCGATAATAACACCTTTTGAACCGCGCCGAACATGCTGCAGTCTGTGAGTTTTAACAGAAGGAAATCAGTGAACTAGTTCTCACAAGCAAAAGCAAGATGTCACACTTTAATTGTTAAGTTCAGTTATTTCTTTTTTATTCAGACCTGAAAAAGGAGTTGTTGGTGAGAAATAAGATACTAACAGGGCTGTGTTGGTTGAGAAGGTGGCTGACAATAGACAATGTGACTCGATAATCCCATAAGAGGGAGTCATATGTAAAAATTCTACTTTTCAAAAAAAAAAATCTTCATGTGGTTTGATATTTTTGCCAGAAGGCACCTTTCAATCACACAATGTGGTTGGATCATTTTGCCTTTGTGTCTTTTTGTTTCTTTTGCTGCTCCTCTGTTTTCTAACAGGTTTCTCTGTTCTCGCCTTGAATAGAGGAACTCTTCAAGGCATGAAGCAGACTTGAGTTGTGTCAAAGTGTTATATCTGAAAGCCTTTTCAAAGCTCTATGTTAAGCACTTAAGAATGAAAGCTTGTGTTGCCTGGATACAGATTAAATCATTATTTAACCATGTCAGTGTGATGAGAGTAAAACTGGCATTTACTAAGATGATCTATAACTTCGACCCCAGTAAATGTAATAGGCAGCATAATGTAAAGCATCCTTGACTTCTTGGCTATGTTTTCAGTTGGCAGTCCCAGCCTAATAAGAAACATAACACAGCAGGGCCTGCTCTTCCATCATCACTGCTGTGTGGAAAGTTGGTGTCCTTTGATCATGTCTTTTGCGTGCATCACTCCGGCTTAGCTCGCTGCTCGCTATGTGATAAGCCATCAGACCACTCAGATCTCAGCCGGCAGCTTCACGCGCTTGAGGAGAGACAGGAGAGAGTAATGGAGATGAGGAGAGAGCAGCAATGCAAATTTTGTTGTCAGACTGGTGCCGCAGTTGTTCTTTTTGCCTTTGAATTCAATATTGTTGTGGACCCTCTTTACTCATCTGCAAGGAAAAGACCATGTTTAATTTGTTTTCCCACGTTGCTCCTTGTTGGCAATTAAAACATCTTTAATTATAGCTGCATATTCATTTAGCCAAAAAAAACACATGTGATTTAATTATTTTACAAAGTGCTGTTCAGATGTGCTCTTCTTAACCACAGTTAGAAGATACAAGCTCACTTTGAAGTCGAATGCTCCCGTTTCTCTCTGCTGCTTTGCTGTGGCTGTACATAAAACATCATTTTGAACCCCCATTATGAAAGGGAGGTCCTAATTGACGGGTTGCTGCTTGTTTATTTGATATATATTTACAAGTTGGGAGGTAATTGGGAAGCAGTAATTACCCAAGATGCAGTGCTGTGCTTAAGCAAAGGTGCTCCCATACTGATGAGCCTGGAGCAGAGATGAAAGCTTGCAGGTTACTATTATCATCCGTGCAGGCTGTTAAAACACTTGACATCTAAAAGCAGAGATGGCTAATTGGGCCTGGGTCCCTGACACAGTCTCATTGTTTACTACTGTGATGTGCTGCACAAGATTAAACACATGATACTTTCATCTGAGGGCTGCTTTTTGTGCAGTTGCTAACAGCATACCTGAGCAGCTGAAAGGAACAATAAGTCAGTGGATGTAAGGGATTTGTGGATTCTTGATGTTGTTGTTCTTTCACTGATAATGGCCTTGTTAACTGACATTCAGTACTTCTTCATTCAGAGTCCTGGATATTAAAGGAGACTGTTCCTAAACTACTGTGTCTGCCACAGTGAAGTCATTCTGAGGTTTTTTTCTGAGCTATTCGTGGAAGGTGGTGACGATACCTTCCCTGACTCCTGATGATTCAGTTGACCTGACACCGAGGTGGTGCGGGTGGTATTTGACTTTGTTTGCTACTCAATTCCACTTTCACACCGACTCTCGCTTTCTCTCTCTCTTTCACAAACACTTTCAGTCTCCAGTGCACTGCCTCTAACATACAGAGATGCACACCTCGGCTGTGTGAAGGCTGCTGTTGTTTGATAGCCTCCTCTCCCAGTAGATCTTCAGGCGTTGTTGTTGTTTGCCTGTATTGCGTGGAGTGTGTGACTTGCATTTGCCTGTGCTCCTTTGAGGGAGTTTGTTTTTGTTCTCTGTGTTGTAAACAGGGTGGGGCTCCATTCCCAAACCACCCAGTTAGAGATGGTTATTTTTACAGGAGTTATTTTTTTGTTTATCATTTCGGTCAATAGGTTAGCCTGGGATGGAATCATGTGCTGAAAGAAGTAGTGTGACCTGTGCAGAATAGGTAAACAAATTGCTTCAGCTGTTTTTATTATGTGTGAATAAAATAGCGACCTCCATGTTTGTAGATAACGTTTTCATGATTTTTAGTGAATCTCAGACTTATTAATTTCAAATAAAACAAAGATCCTGTCAACGTATGTGACTGAAAGAGTTCTTTTTTATATTTTTTTATTTTTTAAATATTTTACCAGTTTATTTCAATAGTCTTTCAAATAGCATAACAACAAGGTAATCACCGACACAATATTCATCAAACTGTGAATCACTCGAGTGTCTTTGGATGCAAATTTGTGGCAAAAATCAGAATTGCAGATCTTTTATTCGATATAATGATAAAGTTATTTTATACAGCAGTTTTCAGTGCTTAGTGAGGGCTGAGCTCAGGTATCGAACTAAAATGATGCATTACTGAAAATAGAAATAAAAGTGCATTTAAGCTATTTATTTCCACTTATTTATAATCGACTTATTTATATTTACTGCTTTAATAACACCAGATTCAACAAGAGCATCATTAAAAAGGAATGAAGCACAGTTTTTGTTTTGTGATCATTGGATGCGATTATGTTACGATATAATGATGAAATGTGTGTGTTTAAGACATATTTCATTCTTTCACATCTTCATCGAGGTTGCAGTGTAATCTGATTATCATCGTTCTAAAGTATTTTTTCTTAATTTTTTGCATTCAGAGTTTGTTAAAATCTGTTTCAGGAATTTGAAACCCAAGATTTGGTATTATGTTAAATTCCCAAATTTCCATTTTTGTCGACTGGTTGAACGCAAGCAGGGCTAGAAATATCTTTGGCTGAGGATTCTGCACACATGTGCTGAACTAAGGCCAAAAATCTTGGCTTGATGTCGATGCTATTTAAGCTTTAATATGATTTTAATTGCATGTACGTAGACTCCCACTTATGCATACTTGGTGTGTTGAACAGATACATGTAAAGTTGAGATCCACCCAAAGAGCCTTTTCAGTTATGACATCTGTCGGTACGTCTGCATACACTGTTTAGTGTAACTTCACTGAGCCATTTGTTTCGGTATACGTGCACGTGCAGGGAAACGTATCCCAGGAAAGATGGGTGATCGTGCTTTCAGCTGGATGATACGGACAAAATTTATATCACAATATATTTCTTAATTGCTGCTCTGCAGAATGTCCAGAAGGGTTTTCTGTACCCAAAAATTACCAAATCCATTAAACCTCATCCTATAAAACAATATGTTTTACATATAAAAATGCTAAAAGACAGAAATGTTCACATTTTATTCATTTAATTCATAACAAAGAAATGTGACATTCGCCATGATTGAAATATTTGATATTGCGATATATATATTGTTATTAAATTATTGTCCAGCTCTGCTTGTTAGCATGGGGCTTTTGATCTATGACACCACACACCAAAACATCCAGTGTACTTTAGTTTTCATTTTCCTCTCTGTTCTGTGCTTCCTCTGGTTCTTCTGTGGGAACTCTGGGAGCCTGTGCTGCAGTCTGCAGGCCAGTTCCAGTCCAGGTCAGACATGTACGCACACATAATCTTGACTGCATTATCTGCGTCTGTTAGTCAGATTATGACAAATATAGTCGAGTTCAGTTTCAGATGCACTAAGACATTTACACGTATTTTAAAATTATGATTTCAGTTAGTCTAATGCGTTAATTATGTTTTTTTTCTCCAATGTCATGTAAAAACACATACAGTGGCTCAGCATCAAAGTCTCTTAGATGGGAAGCAGCAGCTGCAGCGGCTGCCATTGATCCTGGAAAGGTCTCATCAGAACCATCCAGCAAGCACGACCCTCTTTAAAATGTGGTTTTGAAGCCAAACTGGGGAGAGTCTGCGTCCTGTGTCCACTGCCGAAACATTAGGGGCTCATTATACCATTTATGCACGGTCCAGTCACTACAGTCTCCATCCTTAACAACAGTTGTTGTTGCTGAGACACACTGAGCTGCACTGAAGCAACACAACGAAAGGTGGTTGTAAACAGAGTTTATAATTCCTACATAAACATAGCAGCGCAGTTTCAGTCAGTTATTTTTGTTTTACTAAGTCATATTTAATGTTTAACCTTTTGAAACATTGTCCAGTGTTGGTTTTTGATGGTTCCACAGATGTTTATAGAGCAGTTTCTCAGAGCTGGTGTTCATGTGACGTGTCACAGTAAATCAGGAGGTGAAATGACATCAAGGTACATGTCAGCTGCTGAGGCGCCACTTTGACATATGCCTCGACACAACAGTGACCATAAAAGATTTGATATGATTTTAGGTGATAGTAAGTTTGAACAGGAAGTGTATAAAAATGTTTATATTTGTTATAAATCTGTAGAAGTTGACTACCTTCTACTGCCAGCAGGTGTAAAAGGCCTTTTGCGTACTGAGCCAGTTGTAAGAAGCAGTGGCCATGATCTCTGGTCGTTTTGCGTCTGTTGACATTAGTTTGCACAACATTCGATCTTTAACGTACAGACTCATGATGGTGGTGACCAGAAGATGGCAGGTGAGTTTGCCAGCCGTCCTTTAATACGCTCACAGTTAAAGTTAAATTAACCTCAGTTTGTCTGAAGGGTCCCCATTTACTCCATCACTTACTATTACTTAAGTGGAATGATGTTTTTGAGTCTTATCAGAAGCTTAAAGAAGCTGTTTATTCTGCTGTAGGTCAGTTGCTCCAAGTTCAAATTGCATTACTCTGCAACTTCTCTGATTCATGTCGTTTTAGACCCTAACAAAAGCCAAAATTACTTAGGGCTAATTTAAACTGTATCGTCTTTTCCCTCCAGTTGCAATCTGAATTATTCTAAAAGGTGCTTCAGAAGCTTTTGTCTCATGACTTAGTGGTGGTAAATTTAGTTTCTTTCGTTGTGTTGCTTTTAGTGCTGTGTTTTATGGCTCTACAGTAGATGTGCACATGCAGAAATGTGCTGCGTGACATAACAGCAGGCAGTAATGACAGGCGCGTAGCTCATGTGTTAGACAGCAACAAAATTGAGCTACTGTGGAGATGAAAAGACAACCTCTAAAGGCAGACCTTGTAAAGCAGGAATTAGTAATCAGTTTTTGTTCACGTGTGATCGTGAATATTTGCTTTCTCAAAGCAGCCTTTGCCGTCGGTCTGAATGGGTGACGCTGACTTCATGACCTTGTTGACTCTCGGTTGTCTTATGAATGGCAGGACACGCCCTTTTTATGAGGGGTGGAAATATTGTTGAACGTTATTACGACTTCAAAGATATTTTTATAAGTGACTACAGATCTACAGCCTGTAGTCTAAAAAAAGACTGACATAAAAACAGTGAGAGACAAGTATAAGACGGGTGACAGACAGAACTTGTGGAGTTGAAACCGTATTTGCTTTTATTTTGTTTTGGGTACTAGATTAAAAAACTGCTTGTTGTTCAGCAGTGTTGAAAACTTAGATACAATTGAAAAGGATGCCAATTTAGTTTTTATTCTCTTTTGTGTGGTGAATTAAACTTTTTTGTTGTAATATGTTTTTATCTTTTTTTAAAGTTGCTATGTTTTAATAAATTAATGGTTTTTTAAATGTGAGGGTTAGTAGCATCCCAGTCTTCAGTGTTGTTTTCCTCCCAGCTGTTACTGTTTATTCTCTGTTGCCTTTTGTTCAATTCTTTTTCTTTTTTTCTTTTTTTTTTACTACACCTGTTGTAAATGCTGTAAATATGCTGTGGTTCAAGCATTCAGATGTTCTGAGTTATTGGTTGTTTTTCTGAAAGCCTTTTCATGTTGTGTATGAAGTGCATGATGTACAAGCTTTTAATGTTTAGAGCAATCAATTCCTCACCCTGAAAACAGCTCCTAGTGAGGTATGAGTATATTAATCTTTTTATATTCTGCCAAAGAGAAGAGCTGGGACAGGTTTTTGAGTGTATTTCTGTGTACTTTACATGCAGTTGCATGCAGTGATTGAAGCACTAATTCAAAGAATTTTAATCACTCTGACTAAACCTCTTGCAGTGCAATCTTTTTTCTTTTTTTTTATTTTGCAAATGCTCCATAAAATGAATAGATGAACGTTCTCTCTCTCTTTTTTTGTAGAGCATAATGGCTACATTAGAATATGAGCTGGATACTAGATGAAAATTTTGTATCCTTCTTTTGCCGAGTGTCTCCGATACCTTTTATCAATAGTAATTTGGTGTAAAAGACCATCCAGAGCACAGTGACGCGTTCAGTTGAACCTCACAGGCAGAGAAATAGCAAACAACAAGAAAAAAATAAATAAAACTAAGGCTAGAACAATTTAAGTAGTAGATTGTGCAGTAACTGAAGCAGGACAAACTGTTTAAGTTTAGCAAATGTATGATTTCATGTCATGGAAACAGTAATATATGTATATTTGCTTTAAAGACAAACAAATATGTACTATTTGTTTGTGTTTAAGTCTCTGCTGCTTCATTGATTGCAGCGCCACACCCTCCTACCAGATTCACAATGACAGCTCTTTTTCCACTGAGTGAGATCATACCATCAGAGGTTGTGTGTTGTTCTCATCAGGGTCAACCACATAGTACCAGTCAATATCTAAAGAATGGAGGAGACAGTTTCTCACTGCTTAACTGACATGTGTTTGGCTGATGAATCATCGGAGAGATGTCTGCCAAAGTATTTTGAAGGGTGCGCAGAAATTACGGTCATTGGAGTAACTCACTCTGTGATTATTGAATGTCTTCATGTGACAATGCTGCCCAATCTAAACAGGATAAAATGATTAAAAGTGTTTGGTACAAGATCAGAGTCACTGAGACCTCACAAACTGCCCTTTTTTTTCTTACCTCAAAGTGTTCACAGGACAAAATTTCACAAGAAGTTGTTACATTTAATAGTTTAGGTTCTCTCTGGTGCCATCATTTTCTAAAAAGCAAATTATTTTCAGCTACTTTGGGTCAGCTGGATGGATGCGCTGCCTTGCTGAGATTGATTGTTTCCCTGACCACTGATTTACTGCCAGTTTTACTTCATTGGCAACAAAGAAGCTGAAAAAAATGGATAGCCAAAATAAGTATTTTGAAATGGTGCAGACCATCGTCAAAATACTGAAAATGGTTTGAGAGCTCAGCAGAACAAAACAAAACAAAACAAAACAAAACAAAACAAAACACAGTGTTTTTTTTTGTCAAGCCAAATGTCTGAAACTTGAAATAAAAAAAACAATGTGCACATTTGAATATTTGGAACTATAAATCTTTATATTTCACTTCAGAAATATTACAACTTTAAATTCCATATGTAATTTATAAAGTATAATACCTTGTTAGCATGGTTTTTAAAAAGTAAAATTCTTCCTTTGAAAAGAATGTAGAATGCATTGATATTAGACGTTAAATATCCAAACTGTAGCACTGCACAAGTACGAAGTATAAAATAGTGGCATTAATAGCTAGTAAATCTGCATACTCCACACCAAAATAATACCATATGAGGCTGCACTTCCTATCTCCTGTGCCAGGAAGTGTTCATTCTTGAGAACGGCATCGAGGTGCAGAAAGACAAATTTTACGGGCTCTGAGACTGAAGTCCTGCTCTCAGAGATCCAGAACCAAATATCCGTCATGTTTAGCAGTGTCAGCTGTAGAATTACGGGACCTGCTAAAGCGAAGGAATGGGAAACAATTACCAGTGCTGTTAATTTGTGTCATCTGTGGTTCGTTCTGTCACCAAAATAAAGAAACAAAAACCTTTCTTAGTCAAATTCTTGATTACTTCCAATTAATTACAGCTTGACAGCCCTAAAGCCGTGCAGTCAGTTGTTGCTTCATGATGGAACTTTGATGGGGCGGTCCAAGAGATATTGTGCACAACGCAGCAGGCCAGAATAATCTGGCAGAGGACTGGGACACACCCAGTCCGTCTCCAATCTCCCTCTGAAAGGTTCCAAGGGTGATGAGGACCTGGATGAGTCGTGGAATTAGGTTTGATCGGCGTGTTCGTCTTTGGAGTCGTGGCTCTAAGCTGCATATTTGCAGCAGCACAGTCCTCTGCTATCTGAATTGTGATGTCAAAATAACCTTCAATTAGTGCATAATTTTATTCAAACACAATAATATCAGCATAGTTATGAGGAATAATGAATATATTGATTTCTGATTGCTTCAAGTAATTAAATATACAATCTGTTAGTCAAGAAAACTTAATTCGAATAGCAGCAGACTATTTTACATGACTCCTACAACAGGTCTGGATCACTTGTAAATTATATTCGTACCTGAAAAATAGAAGAAAATTGGTGAATGCAGCAAGTTCTCTTACATCACTCGTATGCACTGCTTAAGAGCAAATCTGTTCGCACCAGTGGTTCTTGCATGAGGCCAGTGTTTCTCTCCCCAGTTTGCTTATACCACCTGACTGTGTCTGTGTGCATCTGTAAGATATGACATCCCAGCACCAATCAAACACTTTTGTGCCATTTTTCAGTGACTGAAGGAGACATAATTGTCCTGTAAGAGCACTTGTCTGGTAAATAAATACAAAGAACCAGCACCATCCAAGGGCCCCTATTGTGTCTGGGATAGAAAACTGCACTTGAACACAGGTTTGCTTAAAAGCTGGTCAAGGCAGAAGATCGATTCTATTTGAGGTTTCTTTCTGTTCATAGAGAGTCGCTCCTTCCCACTGTTGCCTTGTGCATACCCAGGGTAAATCACATTAAATCAACGAATATTTACTTGGTGTGCAGTGGTAATGGCTTGATGTTCAAAAACATTTGTGTCACATTAATTGTTGTTTCTGAATTGGCTATTGGAAGGAGTGCGAGTGGTTGTTTGTCTACATGTGGCCCTGCGATAGTCTGGCAACCCTGGACAGGTAACCAGGTAACCAGGTAACCTTGCTTTTCACACAGAGAGAGCTGTCATATTCTCCAGCAGAACCCGTGACCCTGCAGGGAGGATGAAGTCAGCGTAGATAATGAACGGATGAATTAGAATGTGAACAAATTGTAGCATAGATGGATTATAACAGTTTGGATTTCATTAGATCATTACTGAACTGGAATGTATTTAACCGGACCACACTGAACTGTATGTGGAAAATACTCTGACATTACGTTTGTTGCATACTGGCACTCTACAAATAAACTTAAATGAAATAGATAAACTTGAATTAAGTGAGTTATTGGTTTAGTTTTTAGAATACAAAACAGTTCCACCTTACCTTTTGATGTTTTTAATGTGTCTTCCAGTAAATCTGTGTTTCAGATTAAACAAATACATTGCGCAGATTATTTTTTAAATTTGTGCTTTTATTTAGCCTTTAAGTTTGGAGTCAGTTATGTCAAGCTCATTTATTACATTGAACAGCCAATGACTGTGGTCTCACTGGAAAATGTGCTGCAGAAAATACATTGATAGAGCTGATGGTGTATTCATTCACTGTTGCTCATGATGTTTTTGATGCCTGAATATCAGCTTGGTGTTTAAGGATCCTAAAGTGCAAATCCACTGGTGTGTGAGGCGTTATACTATTGCAACAAGATATACTGTATGTAGTAAGCTTCTTCAGCTAGTGCAAATGTCATGTTCCAGGAATGAAACCTCAGATGTTTTCTGCTCTTTCAACTTGTGCTAATGTAAATTATTTGCATGGAGAAGTCCCTGCTGGTTGACGGTTCTTTTTGGAGCAGTGCCAGTTGAATTTTCCAACTTCTAAAGTGCTCGGAGAGTCGGGAATATGCTTTTCACTTGGCCAGAGGCTTGATCTCCTTCCAGTCTTCCCCAGTCCTTCAGCATCACTGTAACAATTAGTGAGCTCAACCATCCCCAAATGGTGCATGTAATTAAAGTGCTTGCATTATAATTGCAATGTGCTTATTGACTGTTTATTGGTTCTGTGCAGCGCATAATGCATTGATACAGTTTTTCTGTAAATGGATTGAGGTTTTTTACTATATTAGGTATAAAACATATTGACAGTAGCTTCTTTTGTAGCATATACATGTGATTTTAGCCTGACATGACAAACTTGCATTTAAAAAAATCATGGTCCTTGAGGTGCAATAGTAAATGCATTTTAAGTAAATGCTGCAACTTATTCCCATGTCATGGCTGTGCTTGTTGCATCAAACGTTTGCCAGCTGGAAATATGTGCTACTCTGCTAGTGTGCACTTCAAAATGGTCCTGCCTTTCCGCTACTGTTGTACTCCTTATATACCGTGGTCTTGCTTCACTAAGTTCTCTGGGAAGGTTGAACCTTACAGTTCCCAAAATCCCATTAATGAGAAGGGTGGGGACATTCTTTTTTTTTCTTTTAAACATCTGATGCTGGTCTTCCTGGTTCCCCAGAAAATAAGAGAGAAAAGTGATGAGCAGTGCCTCTGGAGTGATATCAGTTTGTCAGCAGACTGATTTGTTTATCTTCTTATTCAAAAAGAGCAAAGTTTCTCCTCTGCAGCTGTCTTTGGGACGCTCTGTTTTCTGGAGGAGTGGTGAACTGTGTCATCTCCAGCCACTAACAACCAACAGCTGCAGCATTAACCACTGCTGCAGATCCAGAGACAATGTGGAACAGATTATCTAATGCAGAGAAATAAATAAACAAAACCCCCTGGGGGAAAATGATATAAAAAAAACAGAAAACAAAAAACCAAACAACTCTACAAAACAACCCACAGCTTATGCAAATGAAGGGAAATGTGTTCATGAATCGATAAGCCCTATTTGTTTATGAGACTGTTGGACAAAAGTGACTATTTTACACATGAGCAAAGTTCGCTATTTTATCTGCTGCAGCTACTCAGAAACATCTGTTTAGATTTTTTTTTTCAACTTTACAGTACATGTCAAACCCACACATCATGATGAAACTGTTTGTTTTTGTTACTGTGTGGATTCATAAGACACCAGATGTTCAAGGGAAAGTTTCAGCTATTATGTTTGTGGTGGGAGAGGGTCAAACTGTCATTAGGTTAAAGGTTGTACACCATAAAAAAACTGCAGCACCTATATGGTTAATTATACATTAGATATTTAAGTCTTTAGGTTCAATTTCTTTATGTCTGGTGTAGGTTTGCTGCTGGTGAATATATGATCAGAAGTGCCAGACAGTTTATATGTAAGATACCATATCTGTTTTCTACATTAATGAAAAATTAAATCTTAAAAGCTTATTCTGCTGTTTAGCCTTTTCTCCCAGTCACCTTGTAATTGTTTCTGTCATAAGCAGAAAATGGCAATGCTCTGAGAGACTCATCTCTTCCAGAGAATGGTTCTCTATCACATTCTTTTAAAAGGGAAAAGGAAGATGAATTTTGCCCATAAAGGCTGTATCACAAGGGCTTTTTATCCTAAATGGCTTTGTGGATTGTTATCTGTGGGAAGTGTGTCCTGCCTCCGTCGTGTTCAATCAAGTGTCCACTTAGCTGTGACTGGGAGTAATTGTTCCCAAGTGGGCCACACACTGACCTGTTAATGTCTGCATTGACCCTGTAACCTTGTCAGCACGTTTTAGGGAGGAGTTTAAATCATGTGGATCTCCTCTACGTCGTTACGCTACCAGGTCAAGTGGGCGTTGGTCCTGAAAGACCACTCTCTTGTAATTGTCCCCAGCAGCATGGGTCAGCTAGGGGTGTTCCCAAAGATTGGCTCTTATTAGATGAGGTACTGGGAGTGATGTGACTTAATGGGTTGGGCCATTGATCCGGTACAGCACCAATGTTCCCTGCTGCTGGTTCAGTCTCAGCTGTGCCTGATGACTCGTTTAACTCGAGTTGACTGTAAGTTATATATACAGGAAATCATTTAGCTTTGTAGACATCTACAGCTTTATGACAATATCATCTGTTGCTTTCAGTCTAGTCATAACTTAATGTCATAGTGGAATTAATGAAAAAAAGTATATATATGTATATGTATATATATATATGTATGTATGCATAGCCTATAAAGCAATGGCATTCAAATTAAGAAGATGATATTTATTGCAATACTGTACCGCCTCCCTCCCCCAATTACAGAATTCTCGTGCTCCTGGCTCAAAGTCTGTTTTAAAATAAAGCAAAATACTGACATTTGAGAGTGTTTCGTCTTTTTTCGTATATGTATCGAAATACATATTGGTATCGGTATTGAAACAGAAATTTGGTATCGTGACAACCCTAGTTGCCAGACTAATGGCGTTTATGGAGTCGACGCCCAACATACTCTGAGCTTGTTTCAACTCTAATTTTAAAAACAAAAACGATCAACAACTGAGCGTCTGGGTAAAGTAGACGTTGATAGGCCACTCACACTTACTATCATCCTATTCAATGAGAAAGCTTAAATATTCAAGTAGAACAGTAAATCTAGGGCTTCACACACTTTTACCTGACCAGACATATGATATTGGATCACTTTCCACTATAAATATAAAAGACTAGGTACAATATTTTGAATGATATTTTTTATTATTCCAGGACTTATGAAATTGTCTTGTGTAATATAAAAAAATAAAAAGGATTATTAAGGATTTCACAGACTTTTGAGGGCGACTTTACTTTCAGAATTTTAGTTTTGCAGCAGAAGCTTTGAAATAGTTAAATGGCTGTATTTATTTCCCTTTTTTCTTACTGTTGATCTGCATTCACGTCATGTGGCTGTCAAGCAACTTCCTCTTTGTAGAAAGAGATAAGACATTAAGGGGGCTGGAGTGGCAGTGCTGTTATAAATCACTTTCATCACTTCCAGGAGATTGAGGTTTGTGACTAATGTGACCTCTGTGGTATTTATAAGAGTTTACCTCTTTCAGTATTCATGGTTTAGTTTCCTTCTTACTTGCTTCAGTATGTTATTATTATTATTATTATTGTTGTTATTATTGTTATTTTTATCATTATTATTATTATTATTATTGCTGTTGTTGTTGTTATTATTATTACTATATTGCATCTGGGTCTGAGCATTCAGGTTATAGGGTCCTCTACAATTTAAAAAAAAATCCCAAAGTTTTGAGATGTTGAAAACTTTAGGTAACAACCAGGTGAAGTAAGTATTAACATAGACATCATACTAACATCAGGGGCCTGTACTACGAAGCGGGTTTAACCGGCATATCGGGGTAACTTTGAGAGTAACTTGATCACGTGAGGAGTAACTTCCTGACTAACCCGTACTAGGAAAGGTGGATAGGTTTAGATCCAGGTATGCTGCCATGGTAATTTACTCCACATCTCAAACCTGGTCCGAGCAGGTT
>JBAMYA010000020.1:2764676-2808585 GCA_037176975.1 Arrhamphus sclerolepis
GGTGCCAATGATGACAGCTCAGAATGGAGTCAAAGGAGGTGGAGGGGGGGGGTGGGGAGGGGGATAGAGAGGGAGAAACACTGAGTGGAGGATATTGAGCACACAAACAGCCTTTGTCTGCTGGTCATAGGCAAATCACATACGGTACAGTTCAGTTCAGTGTTATCATTTGTATACAAATTAATGTCATTGTAATTAAAAGGTAAAGGCAGCTTCCAACACACAAATGAATGTTGAATCTTGTCCATGTTGCAGCTTCTGGAGGTTGTGAAATGTGTTTATTTGGCCCTTTGGTGGTTATTGCATCATTTCCGGCAGACCTGGCCTTCTACAGCTGAAAAAAGGAGAGATGGGTCGGGTCTGATCCAGTATCGATATCGGTGCCTGGTAGTGAAGTGACATACTGATCAGAGGTTGGAGGGATGACATGAAAAAAGGAAAGAATCAAATTCAAACTTTTGATTTTTAAATGTTTAAAATAGTCATAGTTTATTTATTCTATGCAGGTGAAGCATTGTTTTTGTTTTTTTCTTTTTCTTTTTGGTAACACCATGGCAAAAGTAATTCATTATACTACTTCTTATAATACTTTTGTGTCCCGTAAAATTGTTGAATTCCTTTTGTAAAAAACTGACAGCCTATTCAAATTTGTGACCTGAAACTTTCTCTAACTTGTAATAATTATGAGAAAAGTTCTTTATAGTTGTTATTACAGGCGAGCTCTTCATACAGTTACTACTATATATAATACACACACACACACACATATATCTATTTATGTAGTGTGTGTAGCTGTGAATGAGTAAAAGATACGCTTGAAGCTCTTCTGTGGTGCGATGGGAGTAAAAGCAGATAACGTTCATTTGAGAGGGCATGTGTAGTATTACATCTTCATCCTGATCTTCACTGCATCATCTTCTTCCTCATAGTCACTGTCAGCAGGCTGGTCCATTTTAAATGATTTAAAAAGATTCATCCAGTATCAGTTACAGTGCTCATTATGTCCATAAAATCAGTCGATCTTTTCGATATCCACACCAACAAAGTCATGATTGTGTTTCTTTCTGATGCGTTGCCACAACAGCTGTCTTGGGACACAGAAACTTCTTTTTCAATTCAGTTTTATTTGTATAGCATCTATTACAACACAAGTTGTCTCTAGGCGCTTAATTTCATGAAACACAAGTGTGGCTTGTTTGGATTGGTTTTCAGGAGAATGTACAAAATGTAACAAAACCTTAATTTGCAAAGTTTATACAAATGACATGACATTTTTATCCATAAAGCACATTACACAGCAAATTAAAGCAAACAACTCAAACCAAGTACAGTGGTGGATTGCTGATTTGGGTTTTAAACCTTGGAGTTGTCAAATTGAAACTCCTCTGTAAACCGTAGTTTTTTACTCTTGAATTGGAAGCCATTTGTTCTCGCTGAAACGCCTTAGAAGGACCTGAAGAGAGCATGAACAAAGGTTTGTGGACCTCAATGAACTGAAGTAACATTGGTAAGAAAAGTGGGCCAGAATTCCCTCACAAAAATCTAGATCATGCAACATTTTTGATTGAGATATGGGAGTTTTAAATGAGAGAATAAACAGTAATGTAACATAGATGTTATGCATGACACTTAAGCATATTCTGCTAAATAATAGGTTATCACTTTTCCCTTGTCACCCATCCTCATTATTTGGTGTGATTCTGAGAATGAAACAAGGACACGACTGACACCCAGGGGTGCTGAGATGAAGGGGGGCAGCTGCTCAGGAGAAAGGTCTGGCCACAACTGTAGGTACCACAACTGACACTACAATTAAGTCAAATCTATATTTTCATTTTATATGCTGCAAAATAACAGCTTTCTGGAATGAATAATTTAGGGAATAATTGAGGCTGCCTGATGCCTTTCGCTTCGTGTTTAAATTTAGTGAATGTCATTGTCCAGCAGCGTGATTAATAGTTTATCAGTCGACACTACACATCTCTTTGGAATATCTTTTTCCTTTTTGTCATTAAACTGCTTACAGAAAGTGGTTAGCTTTTAAGTCAAACATATCTCAGGCCAAAAAAGAAAAAAAAGGAATTTACAAAAGGAAATGATAATCCCAGTGCAATCACGTGCAGGTAAAGCAGTAATGCAATATGGGAAGTCATATGTGGAATAATGCTTTCTAGCAGTTTGGCACCAAAATGCTTCTCACCAAAAAAAAAAAGAGTACTCTTTATTTATTTATTTGTTTGTTTGCTGATGTTGCAATTACATTCAGACCTCACACATCTTAAACAAAGTTTTGAATAAATCTCGTGTGAAGCAGCAAAAGTCAGAGAGGGGTCGACTGCAAGTCTTGAGCAGAGAGCCAAAGATTGGCTTTCCTGTCAAATAAATCTTAGTCCTTTATTTCACCACCTAATGTAGATTTTCTGTTGAGGAACTTGGGAAGTGCGTGACTTTTAAGAGCACCGATGTTTCGCCGTCTGTCTCTTTTTTATCAGGACTCTTGGATACGACAGCCTGTGTACTCCCCAAGTAAAGGCTGATCTGTACTTCTGCATCAAAGCTACATCATCGTTGGCGGTTATACTTCTGTCTGTATCGTTCTGTAATTCCACCATCCTCCACAAGGTGGCATTTGGGTTATTTTTCTTGGAAAAAATAACCTTCAGCTGCCAGTGCTGAGTTTACTTCCTATATGTAGCTCAGACATAGCAAAGGAAAAAAAATCCACGAGTTGGAGCAGATAAAGGTGGAACACCAGCCATTTTTCGCATTTATCGCAGCAGACTACCCTACTTGAAAACGGCAAAGAAGAAATGGTGGCACTAGACAAAAGGATGGTGGTGCTGCGCTATATGGTGGGAAAACCCTGCATTGGGTTCTGAGATTTTAGTTCAGCTAGTTAATCTTCTCTGTTTTTTTGTTACTATGTGTTGTATTCAGCCACATTGTAGCTATAATAAGATTTTCTAGTTTTATTTTCTCACATTTACTGATTAAATGTCTCCAATATTTCCCCTCAACCATGTAGAACATTCTCTTTATTGAATTATTAATGTGTATATTGAATTATTGAAGGAAGATAATTTCTGATCAGATTAATATTAACTCCTTGTGAAATATTAATGACTTATGTTAAAAATGATGAAATTACAGCACCATTAATTTAATCATAAACAGACATTGTAATGCAGTTTCCCTTGAGGTTGGTGAATATGAAATATTGCAGTAGTCTACTTTGTTCTACTAATGTCATTGGCCAGTCTTGCCTGGGGCTGATGGCTGTGTCACAAGGGGAAGTTCACAAGAATTTGTCTCCAGGTTGCCTTTTGTCACCTTGTCCAGGGATGACCTGAACTGTGGCCAGGGGAAAATTTGTAAAGACATTTTGGTGTTTTGAACCGGTCCCTTCATGCTCTCTGCTGATTGGCAGAGAATATGTGAGATTCAGCTCCTCCTCCTGCTCCTGCCCTGAAGGCTGATGCCTAAACTCAATCAACACTGTAACTGTCTTTTCCAATCTTTCCCTTATTTTTTTTTTTGTTTTGTTTTTTAACCTAGAATCTGCACAAAGCAAGTTTCATCATGTGATCCAGAGCTGGTTAAATCTACTCTTTTGTCAGTTTTGATTAGAACTCAGCAAAGATTTGATATATAATTTGCCTTTCTTTGGTTTGTTATTATGATCTTGCTATTGTGTTTATAGAATATGGAAATCAGAGAAAAAAAACCCATTACGTTAACATAATGGTAAGCACCTCCAAAATATGGTTACATTAATTATGTTTTAAATGCTAATGCCAGTGAAGAATATAATAAAGAAGACATGAAAGACTCCCTATTCAAAATTTGATAGCCAGGGAGAAGCAGATTATTTCAAATATTTGATATTTAAATTATTTTCAAATGAACTGAGACATGAGTAGAGCAGAGGCGAGTAGTTTCCCCTGGTGATCCTCCGGGCTCCTTTGTTTCCATGGTGTGTCTCCAGCTCATTAATGTTCTAAGCATATGAGAGAACCAGACCATACTCTGTAACCCGTGGCCGGATGACACCTCAGGCCCAACACATATGCATACATGGCACGTGCTTACATTCACACACACGCACGCATGTACACAAAAATCCCACAGCCGTTTAAAGTCCACCGACTCTTTCAGGAAGTGATGGTCGCCGAGCTGTCCTGATTAAAATGACAATAGTCTAATTAACTCGACCTCAGTGTCAGTCCACTAAATGGCTGATGGCCTGCCAGTTCCTGTTTGAAAACCCATTGTGTCCTCATCGTCCAAAAATATGACTTAGTTTTTTTTTTTTTTTTTTCTGGAAAAAATGCCTCAACCCCATTTTACGGGATTTGCTAATGGCAATTATTTCACATAAGCTAATTAAATCTAGGAAAAGTTTTCTTTTTTTTTTTCTTTTTTTCACTACCACATCCTCCTCTACAGTCCTCCAGGGATTTGTCATTTTGAGTATAATATCACAAGCTCCTTCAAGCAGTGTTAGTCATTTAGATTATATAGAATCCTAGAGTAGTGTCTTGCTTTGAATTTATTTTTAAAAATGTCAATGAAACCATTTGACTCTGGCTGTTTTTTTTTTTGTTTTTTTTTCTGTGTTCTCATCTGTGGCCCCCACTCATCAACAGGTCAAACAGACAGTTAAAACAAAACAAACAAAAAACAACTGGCTTCTAATGCCAAAAATCAACCTCTTTGACTGAAAAGCACATTTTATTTGAACCCTTAAAATCCTTTGCATTGTTTGATGGACTCATATAAAGTGCAGAGGAAAGAAAAAAGAACAACAGCTTAAAAAAAATGACTGAAGAAGACAATGCTTTTTATTCTTTTCTGCTTTTGTTGGTGATTAAGGTCTATAGGGAGATAATTACACTTTAATGTGGAGTTAATGAAATGAAAACCTCTCTTTTCTTGTAAAAAGGAAGGGCAAATCTTTTGTACTGGTATCTGCAGACATCTCCCACCCTTGACAAGGCACACAGAGAATTTCCTTTGTTTTAAAGCTGCAGCCTTCTCTGTTAGTCTGTGGCCGATATGAGGTATCTGTGAATGAAACCAGACTCAGTCTCCTCCACGGTGCTGCATGTACCCGTCTGAATGTTTGCATGCTCCTAAACTATATATCTGAGGCAAAAAATAAAAAAGAAAGGAAATTTATCTCCATTGTGGTTTTTTTTAAAGCACTCCATTTACAGCAGCAAACATGTTTGCCATCCAGTGACTATTTTGTGAAAGGCATATGCAGACTTTAATCATTACACAGCAACACAGGAGCCTGACTTGTGTCTGACTCGAGATGCTCGTCTTCGACAAGAGGACGTGTTGACCACACCGATGCTTGGACCTCAGCTGGAGCCACACATGGCAACGTGGTGGCCGGAGAGCACACATTAAGCTGTCCTTTTGGAAATTCACATCTGGTGTGTGGAGGTGTGTGTGTATGTGTGGGACTGTGGGACAGTACCTCCTCCCCCGTCTCCAGCCCCTCCTACACCACTCTCACATTTCATCATCTGTTCTCCAGCGCCAGGGTGCACCGGCACAAGTTGGCCGCTCTGGATCCATCTGTTGTTATTATTTTCCACTAATAATTGGCTGGAACAATGGAATGCCTGTGTCCCCCTTGCCTTTGAAACCTTACCCCATGTTTATTTTCCAGAGGTCTCAGTCCTACTCTCCTTCCTCTCTGTTTCTCCCCCCATCGGTTTCTCTCTCTCTCTCTCTCTCCCCTCCTGTCATCTAGTGTCACCTCGTCCCTTGCCCCTCTCCTCTTCCCCTGATCCATTTGAGGGGATTTCACATGAAAATTAGATCTTTGACTGGCCACCTCTGTATAAGTGTCACTCGGTATCTGACACTTCTCTCTAGATTTTTCTGTTGAGGCTCAGCGCCCATTCCTTTTTTGTTTTTCCTCCTCAGAAGCTTCCCTAAACTCCACATAATTCTCTTTCCTCACCTAACAGACAGAAAAACAGATTAAGAGAATTTGATGGAAGGAAGAGTAGGTTTTAAAAGAGGAAACAAGTTGGACAATAGATGCTAGTGTAAATCAGTTTTTCCTGCCGCTCCACTAGGAGTCGTATGGAGGAGAAAGGTACAAAAGAAAGAATTAAAGTATTGCATGATGTACTTTCTTTTCATCAAGGACTTAAGTTAATGAAAACCCACACCAAAAACTGACCTACATATGTTGATTAAAAGTAATATTTTAAACTTTAATTAATGTTTTAGGTTGTAATTAAACACTTTCTTAATGAAGTCTTCAAACTTGGTTTTATTAAGAGTCACACACTCATGCTGGACCACCTCTACCTACAGTTATTGCACGATTTTGCTTTGTCATTGTCTTTATAAGCTTCTACATTGTCTCAACAATTTCTACCACTGAGATTTGCATAATTATTTATTTTTTTCCCAAGATCCTTCATTGATAATGGGGTTGTTGGAGTGATTCATAGTGTCTTTTTTAATACTTCCCAAAGATTCTCATTGTAAATTTGTGAAAACCATGTCTCACCCTCTGAACCACACTGACAGTTTGAGTTTAGTGGAACCTGGTTTTGTGACCTCCAAATATGCCTGTCATCAGAGTGATATATTGTTGAAAAAGCTTCTTACTGAGTATCTTCTGAGTCTAGACCTGACCAACTGAAGAAATCAGGATTGTAATACCACCACAAGTTCCCATGGTTGGAACTTCATTCACGCTTCTTCTTACTCTGATGTGTCCAGGTTAAACGTGGACTTATCAGATCACATGACCTTTTACTATTGCTCCAAAGTCCAACCTTTATGTTTGCAAACAAATTGAAAGATTCTGCCCTTTTTCCCCTTTAACTGCATTGATAAGTGGTTTTCTTAAGGCTGTGCAGCTGCTTAGTCTAAAAGCCTCGAGTTCCTTTGATACTACGTATATGAAAATGGTGTCACCAAACATTTCAGTGGCCTCTGATCAAGATCCTTCAAGATCTTCTGACTCAACTGCTTTAAAGTTGATGGATCCTGTCACTATCCTTCCAGCTTTTAAAAATGCGTTGGACAGTTCTTCACCATTTCAGTAATTTTCTTTGTTGTTTTGTGTCGTTGATGGAGACCAATAACTCGACCCTTCAGAGTAATATCTGAAACCAACAAGGAAATAGAAGGTCCTCACTGCATCAGTTTGGATTAAATAACTTGTTGCTGCAGTATTTTTCCAATGTCAGAAGTAATTTGTTTACCTGTGACAGTGTAGGAATATAACATCTGTACTATCCCGCTAACCTTCTAACCACGACTGGGGGAGTGGGGCTTAGAGGAACGTGACAGAGGTACTTTTGTTTGCTAGGGTTATCTCGGTAAAGTTGTTGTTAATATTTATGGATTACAACAAAGTAACTGAGTTGTAATAAACCCGGGCATGCCTGTTACTTGAAGTACATGCCTCCACTGCACATCTGCACATGCATGTGCACATGAAATCACTTGTGGTGCAGTGCACACGCCGCTTAAGGACTCATTTAACAAACTCTTGAGTTGAAAGAAAAAATAACCGTCTCCTCTAAAATATTTTCTTTCCAAGTCGCTGATGAACCTAGAAACTTGAGATTAAAAAAAAAAAAAAAAAAACACATTTAAGAGGTTAATTACTCCAACTTCTTAAAAATATTGTTCTTTTCTCATTGAGGACATTTATGAGAAGTAAGAAGTTTTTGTTCCGCTGCTTCCTTTTGTTCCGTTTGGTGTGTTCTGTCTTGGTGTTCGTTTATTGTTCCTGCTCTGGCCTCATAAAAAGAAGCCAGGACAGGTAGACTTCTCAGCAGGGATCTGCTCTGTGCCACTTCTTCATTTGCTGAGTGTTTATGTATAAGCAAAGGGCCCTCTTCCTGCATATTTAATCTAGAGCAAGGCTCTGGCTTTTGCAGTGTTTTGACCACATACCTCTAGTCCATCTCAGCACTGCTGTCTAGGCTCAAGTTCTCGCTCTCTCTCTCTCTTGCTCTCTCTCTCTCTCTCTCTCATACACGTGCACATGTGAAAGATACTTGACTTACCACACACTACTTCAACTACTCCATACCTGCCACTTATGCTTGCAGCTTTCTCATCTTCTGCAGAAGTGGATTTCAGACATTCACTGCTAGGAAGGAATCTGAATTTAAAGTGTAATCAACATGATGAAAACCTGTTTAGCTGTTCATTGGTAAGTCTGCAAAGTTTTCGCTATCTCCCGTGCATTTTCTCATTCTTTCCCATTTTCTCTCTCTGTTTTTTTATGGGAGTGTGTCGGGTGATTTTGTGCTTGAGTCCATGAGGGTGTGTTCTGTAAGTGATTGACAGGGTTTGTCTACAGGGTGTGGATAGCTATAGGTTGACTGCTTCTACCAGCCGTACCCTAGCAAGCTGCTTAGTTTGTATTTATGCAGACCTTTAAGTGTGTAAGTGTGCCTGCGTGTGTGTTGAACAGTGCACAACTTGGAATAACGTGCGATACGTAATTATTTTTTGATGCAAAGTTGCAGACACGAAAGGGCCGTTAGTTTCTCCTTCAGTCACTGCATCTTGCCATTCACTGGCATTACTAGTGCACAGGATCTGTGGTTGGAGAGGAGCTCGGACCTGGGTGAGAGTGGAAACCTGATATGGTCGTCAGAACTGACAGTGGTCCTACTTGACAGGGAAAAGGGGCTGGACGTTAAAATGGGATTGCATTATGGTGACTCAATGTTAGCTCTTCTGAGAGCTGGACTGTGCATGCGGGACTGGGCTTAAACTGGTTTGCTTCTTAAATCTGTGCTTATCTAACATCTGTTACACTTTTTTTTCCTCTGTCTATCCTGTCCTGTCCTTGCTGTGTCATTATGCTCTGATGGTTTTATCACTTTTTTAATACCATACGGACATTTTTGGCCATGATTGTTTGGGGATAGGAGTGAAATTGCTTCATTGGTAACTGAATGGCAAACCCCTGTGTGCACACAGTGTTTATTTTGTTCTTAGCTCAGCAAAATGTGAAGGCAGGTTGGAAGAATCTGGGCGATCAGACAGGCCTGACATTCACAGGACTGCAGTGTTGCCTTTTGAGCTTAGAAACAAAAAATCTGGGAGGAAAAAGCAGCCAGAATAAAAGGTGGCTGGAGTGAATTTAGGCTTAATTGGTGGGCTCTGCATCTGTTTGTGTGTAAGTGCTGTTGTTTACAGTCTGTTTTGATGTTAAAATAAAAGTCAGGATCCTGCCAATCACATTAAAAAGAGGGAAAAAAGAGCAAAAATGTTTTTGTTTTTGTTTTTGCTTTTTTGCTTTTTTTACTACTTTTCAGTCTTTACAAGACTTGGTCATGTTTTTCATTTTAATTGGTCTTTTTTGATAAAGAACTCAGAAGAAAATGGAAAAAAAATAGTGTGTAGTCAGCCCTTTTAGATGATCATATCATACACTTAGCAGCTGCATTTGTTGAGAAGTGAGTCATGCTTTAGATTTTCCTGTGTTTTGGAGCACAGACTCAGACTTGGAAAATATCGTGCCCACACCCTAAAAACAAACACCAGTGACCCCGCACACTGATATCTCTGACTCTACACAACTGGAACACTCCTACGCCTTATTTTTATTTATTTTTTACTTACACTGTGTTCTTAATAAAGATCCACTTGCCTGGAGGTGTGTTCACCAAGATCATTACTCTTTTTTTGTTTTATTCAAACACACTGTTAGGTCTGGTATGATAAATAGACCCTGCAGGTTTATTCAGATTCTGATACCAAATGGTCCAAACATCCAGGATGAGCTTTAAAGAGCCACAAGACAACTCTGGCAGTCTCATATTGACAACCATTGCGTTGAGCATTAATTAATATGGTAATGATGTGTGAAGGTTCATTAACAAGCAGCCACAGAAGTAGCTGCAGATACAGTATTAAGCATGCTTAGAGTAATTAATGGAATAACTTTACTTAGTGGTAAATATTCATGGGTCCTCATCTTTTTGTCTGCACATTGTGAAGAGAGAGGATAGCCTGTCCATTAGAGGGTCTGAAGAGCTGTCCACGGTGAATGCAGGCTTTTTGTTCGGGTGCGTTTCAGTGGAGGGGTATTAATTCATATTTTGAATGTGCAATCTTTCAACAAAGCCAAAGGCAGTGATAACATACCCAGGACTAGAGAGCATATTGTGAAGCTGTGACCCCTTCACAAATAGGTAAGTCCACTTCACAGGTTTGTGGACATAATACAATGAGCCTCTGTTCACCATCAGATGTAACCACAGCGTTTCATTACCATAGCAAAAAACCCTTTTGATTGTACTCCCCACAAAAAAAAAAAAAAAAAAAAAAGAAAAAGGAAAAAAGACCCACCCACAGCTACTTTTTGTATTTCCATTGGGAATAGAAACACATATTTAGATGATCTGATCCTAAATGACAATAGCAGGTTAATGGTTGGTTATCTATTGCACACAAGTGGCTAAAACATATTTCTTTGTCAAAAGTCATTTGTTTTTCTATTTTCCACTTTGTTAACACTTTAAATCTACAACACAATGTCAATATTTTACAAGAAAACCTTGCAAAATGCTTCTTAGCTTCCTTTGTCTTTTGAAATTGTTGCATTTTGATTCATATTCTTATCTCAGGCTTCTTACTGAGCATGCACATAACCCACATAGGTGGGTAATTATCTCAACCAGGAGTTGTTCTATTCCCTAAAATTTCAATGCGGGAGTGTGTGATAGGCTTGGTTTTCCCAACCGGGTGAAGCAGCATGGGCTTGTTTATCCTCACCCTGCCGTCTCTGCACCCCCACTGTTCTAAATGGCAATATTAGAGCCTTGTACTGTTTGAAATGGAGACAATTATCTGTTTAGATATTATAAGATGGGCATTATATTATAAGGAGAAAAGGCATGCAGCTGCTATTGGGATCCTGTTGTTGCCTTTTCTCTCCAACACAAATTTTCCATCATTAAATGATGGAACATTTATCTAAATGGATGTTATGCATTGAATAAACTCATTTAGCTCCCAGGGCTCTTTCAGGTGATGGGAATTAATGATGTTTAGTAGTTTGAAACTGAAAATATCTGTCATTTGTCACCACTCACCATTGATTTATGATTCCATTGATGATATGTTAATTGAAATGTAATGAATCACAATAATAGGGTAGTTATGTGGGAATAGTTCATTTTCACTGATTGTTCAACCCTCAGTAGAGTTCAGAGCTAGCTGGATGTTGACTGGCGTTTTCAACAAGGGCATTTAACTCGTAATTAATGTGGAAACTGAGTGACTTGGGCTGGGGTGTTGCTATCTTTGTTCACTCTGCGTTAGATATACACTTGCACAAAGCCTGGCCACAGTTTTGACTGCCAAATGTAAACGGTAGAAAAAGAGCAGTGGGAGAGTTCCAGTTTTTTTTGTTTTTTTTTTTACCTTTCATATTTGGATGTGGTTTTATGCTTTTATTCAAATTCACCTATGATAATGCCTCACAGTCACTTCTCTGTTTACCATAAAAATACGATTGTATTTCCATGTCTTTTTTTTTTGGGTCTTTTCAGAGTGCTCAGCTAACATTTTTGTGCTCTGTGCATGCAGATCAGGGGAACCCAGGGGGGTTTGGTCAGGGCAGAGCAGGTAAAGATGCAGTGCATTCACCAGCAGGGGGGTGGGGGCAAGAAGAGCATCTACTGTCACTACTAAGAAAAGTTTTTGTCTTGCAAATAAACCATTCAGTCACAGCCAGCCCCATTGTTCATGTGTTATCATCAGTGGGTGTAGTTTTAGTTAACAGACAGATGGAAATGCGAGGATGTGTTGCATGGTGACAATAGTAGGCTACAGGAAGATAAGTGGAAGGTGCCTTCAGCCCTGCTCCGAGCTGAAATGGAGGCTTTCACCTACCGATCAGCCGAGGAAGGTACACTGACTGGTACTGCTTCATACAAACAAAAGAAAGCAAACAGCACAGAAATGCAGAGAATTGATTTTTTCCTGTTGATTTCTCAGAACATATGAGGCCGTTTGTGTGCGTTAATCAATTGTAACTGATGGCCTTTTTGTTTGGGGTGCTTAGTTTACACCTGCTTAGGTGCTGATGACTAGCATTATGCTGTGCTGTGGTAATTATTTCATCATGGTAAATGAGTCTTTGTTATTTGTCTGCAGGGTGAGGAGGCTGTTTTTCCACCTCTGGAACTGGAGATTGCTTTGAATAAGTAAGTCCTTACATAAGGTAAACACACAATCATTCACCAGACTGCAGTTGTTGCGTGTGTGTGAGTGCTCAATTGCATGGGATCAATAATTAACTAAATTCAGGGTGGTTTTCTTGTTTGTGTACTGTATTTGGTGTGTATATGTAAGGGCAGCAGGGTGGACAGGTGCATGCTGTCAATGCTTAGAAAAGCAGCTGTTCTGAGACCAGCGTTGGCAGTAGTAAAGGGACAGGTCTTCGACAGGTGAAAATGGACGTCAGTATTCCGTTTAATCAGTGTAATAACGTTCGCACTGAGTAAGATGCTTACTTGCATAATGCAAGGGCATGCGGACAGCTGTTCAATTTTGAGAAGTTGCCCAAATATGATAATACCGTGTTTACAAAACAAGAAGGAAGCGTTTCAGTACACATTACAGTTGTTATGGTTGACATCTCTGACATTCTGGTTGATATCTCATGTTTGTTCTTTTCATAGAAAGGAAATAGGGCTGCGGGGTCTGTTCAGGAGCTCAGAGAAGGAATGTGTCTCTGTCTTAAAGATTTAATCTCCTCTTAAATCTTTTTCATATCTTTTTCTTATTGTTGTGAGTCAGAGGCTCATACAACAGCACTTTTATCCTTGAATACTTGAATTATGATACCTTGAATCATTTCTGCGACAATGCTGTCGTGTTGTAAGGTAGCGTTTAGTAGTATTGTGCTACTTTTGCCACAAGGTGGCAGTAACTGATCGCCATGTTTGCCAACTACCAAGAAACAAGAAAAGAAGAATACTAGGCTACTGTCAGGCCTCGGTAAAACGTGTGGTTTGTGAGCTTATATTTTTATGATATACACGTTACAAAGCAGTGAATAAATGTCTGTTTGAGTAACACTTTCAAAGAAATACACAGAAATGAGAACCAGGACGAGCTAGCTTGAGTCTGGCTATGCACTTTTATACCCGCGTACAAATGCTGAATATGAACTGATAACTCGGAGTGCATAATTGAAGGAAGACAGCAAATATTGGTACTTGATTTTAATTTTAAGTCCTAATTGCTGTATTCTCTGTAAAAATAAGAAAAACAATTGCATCATCTTCACAGTTTGATGGAGCGTCTTCCTCTTTGTTGGTGGGCTCCTTTCACCAAGATCAGTGCCCAGTTTCTTAGTTTCAGTAAAAAGGGGATTTTAATCTTTAATAAACTTTCAAGTGCTTCTCGTTTTGCCCAATTTTGTCTCTAACAGGTTTCATGAAATGTGAACTGGCATCAGGCTGATGAACAACTATGTTGTTAAACGTCTGCCTCAGCTCTGGCCTTGATGGGGAAGTCTTTTTTCACCTAGATGTTTTGAAACCATATCTTTGGAGAAAATGAAACTGCAGGATTCATGTTGGTGCAGTTTATCTGGGGGACATTCTCCACATACTCAGATCGGCTTCGGCAGGCCCCTCAGCTGCCTGCTGCAGATGTACGATCAGCCCTTCCAAATGGTCCTGTGATTCATGTTAATGTGGCAAAATCAGCTTAATTATTGACATGAGCATCCAATGTGATTTTGATTGCATAGCTAATGCAAAAATCCCCGTGGCAGCTTATGGGATTAATGCGTTTTGTTGTGAAAAGCTCTTAAAGTGCAGTAAAGTCAAGCAGGGTGAGTGCAAAAAAAAAAAAAAAAAACAAGAAAAAAGAGTACGGTGTTCACTCTCCGTATGGATCACACAGACGTTAGAAATTAGAATAAAGGAATTTGAAAGAGGCTTATGGCAGTCTGACAAAGGTTTGATTTAGATACCTGGGATGTTTATCATCACAGAGGCTTATGTGTGCGATAGCACTGCTTCAGATGTCTGAGCAGGCCTGTGTTCTGGCCAGTTCATTCAGGCCTGATGGCATCCAGCTTACAGAAAAAATAAAAAATTTAGCATGTGTTTCACTTTCTTAAAGTGTTATTGTCTCACAATCGACTTCATTTGTCTTTCTTAAATCCAAATAAGGAAGAATGGACATCATTTTGCCAACATGCAGTTTCTTGTAATTCCTCTTTTTCCTGTAAATGTTTTCATTACTGCTGTCCTTTTAGCTGTTGAAATGTTTTTGTTTAATCTACGTTTTATGGAAGTGTTAAGAATAAACAAGTGGCTTCACAGAAAGGTCGTGTTCAGATTTATGCTGGGATGAAAATTGGGCCTCTGTAATATTTCCCTTGACTGCATTTATTGCTTACTTTAAAAAAGTAATTTCTTTATATCAGCATCAAGCTGAAAATTGCCATGTATTAGTATTAGGCTTGGTAAGCTTCTAATTCTGTGGCATTTACAGCCGGCTGTGTTTCCATGCATTTATAACACTTTGATTCTTAAAAGCTCCTTTAATCGCTTATGCCTAGCTTGGAACATAATAAACAACTCGCTGTAGCGAAAGTGCCACATGGGGGGTGGGGTGGGGGGGATTTCTAGCAAAGAAAGTTAAATGCTTCTGTCACTGGTAGTTTAGCTGCTGTGTTTTTCTTGCACTGTAAGTAACATAATCTACTCTGTGAGCTTATCTGCTGTGGTTACAAACATTGGCAGGCAGAATAGATGCATGGCAGCATGAAAATGAAAAATTATCGTCCCTACAGAGATGTCACAATAGAGAAGAAGACAGAGGCACAGAGTGACGGTGTGTCTCTGCCTTTTCCTGTTGATTGAGATCTCAGGATGTGTCAAAGCGTTCTAAACACCCTCACCTGGCCACCGTCTGCTTTCCCTATCTAACGCTCTGCTCCTGTAGCTGCATCAGCTGTTATCAGGACACCTTCTGGCAGATTGCCCACCTCTGTATTGTCTGTCTAAACAGGTTGCACACTTAAATTCATGCCTTATGCTGAGTACAGTATGTTACACAACAGAGTAACATTCTCATATTTTCTGACATTCCACACAACCCTCACGTGAGTTATCTTCAGTTGTGAGATGGGTAGAATGGTGCTGATAATGTTATCACAGATGTGTGATCTTGAAACTACTTAAAATATATATATTTTTGGCGAAAACACGTTTGCCAGGTTTCAATCTATTTTTCTATCAGCATCAAACAGACACGTCTTCTTTTGGTCTGAAACGCGCTGACGGATGTATGCGCTCTTGTCCTGCTCAGAGAATGGGGAGTTTTAATAATGTCAGCTGGCTACCAGGTGCACACGACCAACATGACAGAGGCTCGGTGCGAGATTGACTGAGGCGACAGAAGTAAGCAAAATCAATCTGCAGATGAGTTGTGTCACGGCAAGATGAAAAGAAAATCAGAAAAGTGAGAGAAAAAGTGAGAAACTCTCTTTATCAGCTTTGGCTTTGTGATTGATTTGTTGTCTTCAGAGCAAAATCACCACACTTTTTTTTTTTTATCATTACCAAAGTAAAGCATCTTTTTGATGTTTTTTTAAGGTTAATACAAAACATTGTACTGAGATACGTTGAGGATATCCAACTCATCTTAACATATGTATATATGTTCCACAACATAAGGACAAAAAAACAAAACACAAACATTTATATATTGAAATACATTCAAAAGATTCTTGATGGTTTCACGCTGTGTAAAACACACACACACACACACACAAAAAAATAGAAGTTCCCACCATCCCCAGTGATTCTTATTTGGATAGTTTTGACTTTGTTGCACTCGCCTCATGTCATGGTAAATATGAGTCTGGCAGTCCTTTGCTTCCTCTGTTTATTTTAGAAAACAAATCCCTTTTAGGGATAAAGCACCTGGTGGGGCTCCTTAATGGAATGGCTTCAGCCCTACGCAAATAAACAGCTTGCATTTTTGGTGCGAAATTAGGAATGAGGCTGAGAAGGAGTGAGAGATAGAGAGAGGTGGCTGAAAAGCGAACAAAGAAAGTCAACATGTGGAGAGGACAGAAGGATGAGTTCCATGTGTGCTTCTTTCTGCTTTAGCTGACTGCAGTTTGAGGGCTGCTTTCTTTTAAATACAACCTTTAATTGCTGTTGAAATTTAATACCAATCAGAATTTGATTGCAAGTGTGTCAAACAGCATCACAGTTGTTTGATTTGACTCAGAGTTGCAGATTCATATTCTCTTTTCTAACAGTTGACTTGCAAATCCTTAGTTTGACTGACTGAGTAGCTGCACAACCCTGCGACTTCTGTGGAGTAGCCTGACGTGCACAAATGTAACTACACGTCACATCGTCACAAACTGAAAAATATGTGATTGGTTGATTTGTTTCCTTGTCTTTGAATTTTCCGCAGCTGTTTCATCTTCTGCTTCTTTCAAGTGGAATAGAGCGATAGTTTTTAGTCATGTCTATAAAAACTAACAACTTACATGCTTTGGTTGCTATGTCTCAGCTACATACAGGCAGTAAACAAAAAGAAATTAGTCACTGAGACCTACAGCGCTGCAGAAAAAGAACCCACACTGCCACCTATTGAGTGGTGTTGGAATTGCAGAGCAACACAAATGATAACACAGAAGTATGGACACCAGATAGATTGTTAGAATGATGATTTTGGTAACAGCGGTTGTTCAAAATGTGCATGTATTCCCTGTAACTTGAATAATGGTGAATAGCTTTCTGCTCTTGCTCCGTTAAAGGTCAGCTCTATCAGGATGATTTGTTCTTGGTCATTGGTGGAAATTTGCATGTCAAATTAAACAAACTGAAACTTCAGGAGAAGATGAGGATGGAGTTCTGCTTCCTGTTGTTGGTTCGTGCAAGTGAACCCACTGAATGTTCTGTGAAAGCGTTTAGATTCTGTTGAATTTGACCTATTTAGACTAAGCTAGTTTCTACCCTAAACAAAGATGCAGAAATACGCCTTTTGGTTTTTCAGTAATACAGGCTACAGTCATTTTCTGAACCATTCTTTGGCATTTTTGAGCTTGTTGGCCCACTTTTTGACACTATCCCAAACTTACACAACACCTACACATATTTTAATTTACTATAATGAAAGAAAACACGCACAGATTAACTACGTATGGTCATTATTTTAATATTTCAAGAGAAAGAAATAACTGACGTGGTCAGAACTGTGTTGGTTATAAGTTCTGAATGTAGGTTTGGATTAATGTTCACCTGCTGTAAAGCAATGTACAGTTAATGCAAGAGACAATGGGCGTCCTAAAAGACTGTAGCTGGTTTCTGCTGATACCAGGGACGGGACACTGCAGAATAAGACGATGCCAGTTAGCAAACATTCCTTCAAATGAAATGGATGCTGATATTTTAAGATGAAAGTAAGAGCCTTTATTGTACTTTAATGCACGGTGACACAATATTGTGAATTTTCTTATTTATAGTTTTGACTTTGTTCTTGATACTCAGAATACTCACATCACCAATTTCAGTGTAAGTTAATCTACTTTGGAAAGAGCACAGTTTATATTTTGGAATGGCAGTGAATCGGCGTGGAGGGAAGACCGAAGTCAAGAGAAAAAATGTATTTTCAAACGTAGCTGCCACATTGCAGACGTGGCCTGAAAGAGAAAGAAAAAGTGAAAAGCAATTCCTGACCAAATGTGGGTTTATTTGTGTAATCAAATGAAAGAAGTGGAGGTATTTTTTAGACTGATATTTATTTATGATTTCTCTGTTTTCCCCCTCTGGTTTTAGCCTTGGCTCCTACATTGTTTTCATAAACAAAGTCTCTCTGGCCAGCTAGAAAAAACACAGGGCTCAGTGCACTGAAAACAGGAATGACAAACACCATTAGCTGAAAAATTTCCATCTCATTGCAACTATGTTATTGTTTACTTTACCATACACGTCCTAATATGGTTACCTCCCTGTCAAAGCGGGCCGGAGCAAAGCCGAGGGGCCCTCGCAGGGGCATGCTTGCAGCTGCCACTTAGACAATAAGAAACAAATGTCACAGCTCGGCAACACAACCTGCCTTTCACAGTCTTACAGCACTTGGCCTTCTAAGCTGCTTGGCTCGGGCTTCTGTGTGATTTTTATCTACTCTCTAGTGTTTGTGTTCCTCTCTGTTCCCTCTTCTCGTCTTCTCTCTGTCTTTCTTTATTTGTCTGTATCTCTCCATCCATCTCTGTCCCTGTCCTGTTGTTAGCTGTGGGCAGGCTGACTGATGGGCCTCTGTTTGCTGTGCGAAGTTATTTATCAGGGGGTGGGGTGATGTGTTTGGAGTGGCTGTTGCCCTCCTCCATGTGGTTGAGCTGAGGCTGGTTCAGCAGCAGGTCACGCCTCGGCCTAAACTCGACGCCGTGTTTGAATAGTAGACGATTTGACTGTGCTTAGGAGCATTTTATGATGATTTAATGAAATAATGACTACACAAACTCAAAATCCTGCAATCCTACTTTAGCATTTTAACAACTCTGAAGTCATTATTAATATATATCTGTGTGGTCTTATTGTAAAAGCAGACAATTCCACTAGACTTGTGTTTGCAATAATAAAAAAAAAAAAAGAAAAAAGCTCTGCTATGTCTGCTAATATGTATTAAGGTCAGGTAACCTCACCACAGGTGAGCCTGGCAGAAGTTGGAAACAGAGTTCTTTTAGATGTGATTTTCTTTTCCCCAGTTGGCCAGGGATGATGACAGCCTCACCTCAATCCTAAAATCCTCACGTTTATGATATTTGCCCAGTATTATCTGTGCCTGTAGATGAATGAGAGGACAGAACATGAGGAATGTAGAAGGTCAGACTGCGTGATTTACACAGTACAGAGCCACAGAATCCTTGGGAAAATACTTGGGCTGGGATCAAACAGACATCATGTGATATGTTCTTAACACTGACCTTTAAAGTCAGGCATTTTCCTCCTTAGCTTTGGGGAGTGATGCACCAAATGTAAAACTATTTCCCATTTATCATAAAAAACAAAACAAAACAAAAACAGTTTGACAAAAACCTCTGAGCGAGGAAGCTGGTATTCCTCAGTCTGGCTAATTGCATGTGAGTTTTGTTGTTGATTCTAAATTTAAAGTAGAAGTGAGTGTGAGCCACGTGGATGTATGTATATGTAGATACACACACACACACACACACACACACACGGGTCACGTGACCCATATATTTGTACAGAGAGACATTGAAGCCCATTTTAACTTGAACTGCACGGCACCATGTTGCAAAGAGGCGGGACAAAGCTGTCAAAGCCAACAGCTGAGCCAATGGCTATCTGTCACTGAAGCAGTTTAAATGAATCCTGGCATCTGATTGGTCAGCTTTATTGCTTAATATAAATTTATTTCATGGAGTACAAAAAATCCCTTCTTAACTATAGAGACCAGAACTAATGTATGTATCAGGCTGTAAATATGTTTTATTCTGCTGCAGAGTTGGACCTTTTAACATGGAGGTCAATGGAGATTTGCTTAGCACCTAGTGGTCAGTTGAGGAACTGCAGCAAAACCGTACTTCCTGGATCTGGTGGTGTTTATCTTTGCGATGGACTAGCGACCTGTTCAGGGTGAAGCCCGTCTGAGACAGACCCCCCCACCCCCCGACTCTGAACAACATGACATATGCACTGAATAAAGTGAATAAATGAAAGATAATCCAGCTTTAAGAGGTCACAAACATGTAATACACTGATATTTTTACATTGTTAAAAGTATAACTTTGCTACAAGGCTAATTAAACATCACAACTCGGACCTAAAAGAAAAGAAAAGAAAAAAAAAATCTGAAAGCCTGGAAAAGCTTTGAGGTCTAACCAGATAAATACATATACACAACTAGATTTGCTTATAAATTTGAGCAATGATTACTCCAGTTAATGCATGTATTTATTTTTAAACTTGGTCAGGCCAACATTCTATTCATTATTTTAGCAGACCTAACCATAATCTCCACCACAGTTCAGCTATATTTTGTTGACAAGGTAATGGCAGTGACCTTTTTTTTCAGTCTGAGGGGAAAGACTATCTCCACTTTGACGTTAATGAACTTTGTGAAAGGTTGTTTACTGGCTTCAAGGTCAGTTTCTGAGAAAGGCAGCAGTTTTTCTTGTAAACATATTTACACCCACAGATGTGTAAACATTGTAAATGCATACAGGTGCTGCAGGAGCCATACCAGCTTATTTTCCCCTTTTTCTCTCTTTGTTTTTTTTTTTTTTTTTCCTGACCTTTCCTCCCATGGCACATGCATAAAAGCTGTTGTGTGTATGTACTTATTTCTCGGTGCACTTGAAAGGATGCCGACCAAAGATAAAAATAAAAAAAAAAGTTAAAAAAAATCCCCGTAAAAAAATGAAATACTGCTTAAAAACAGAATGCTCTCACTTCACAGTGGAAAGCTGATACAGGAAGGGAATGGAGAGGCGAGCCCAGGACTGGTGGGGGTATTAAATATGAATTAATGGAATGTTGCTCAGGCACATCTCTGGGTGTAGTGTAGTGTTGAAAAATAAAATTTATGTTGCCAGCTACTAGCCGTGAAGGTGCATTTGGACTTAGTATCCTTTAATTAGAAGTGAGATATTAGCATTTCATAGGGCTTTATGCTGGGTGAGGGAATCGTTCGGCCACCGTGCCTTCATTAGCCAGCTTCTCCATGTAATGAGTGCCGTCATTAGCTGATGGAGTAGATTTGCCCCAGCTCTACCTTGAAAGGCACATCTTTTACATATTCGCAAGGAATAAGGCCTTTTAATGGATTTCTTAATGAATAAAATAAGATGCCACTTCTTTAAATTTTTTACGAGTGCATTTCTGATAATGTATACCAGTACGGGGTGGCTGCTGCCCACTATTTGTTGCATTATTAGCAAAGAGGAAAGAGTAAGGTATTTGTAACAGTGGCAAATTTGAAAACAAAAACAGTATTGAGACATTTTTCTTTAAAATGTACAAACTGTCAATATCACATTCGATAAAAGTGATCTGTGTTGGTTTTAATCAGTATTGCATATGAAATCAAGCCTGTGATTTTTGCCAAAGGACCTGAAGAAGTGCTCTCTGAGCTGTTGTGCTCGCTCTTAGAGCTCGCTGTGATTATCAGGGACGAAAGCAGGACAGCTATTGGATAAAAACTCACTGCAAATTATATTTTTATGTGTCATAAGTGTCTGCTGGAGAGAGTGTACACTGAACGGCAGTCAAGACAGACAGAGCAGAGGTGTTTTTTTGTGATATGGACGTCTCCCTAAGCCTTTAGCTGAGGCTTCGGTCTCAGAATCAGCCGTGAAGTGATTAGTATTTTATTGATGAGCTCCTGAAGTGGCAAGTGTGGGAAATTGGATCTTTGATCTCCTGGAGTTTGGGAAATATATCCTGAGTGTGTGGAGCTCTCCAGGTGAAACAACCCCATATTACCAACAGCAGCACGCTGAACACACACACGCGCACACACACACACTCACGTGCAGGCAAACTGACATGTGGTTTGTGAAGGATATGCCGCCCCTTCTCCAAAACACATATTTGTTTTGGATGTTTTCACTGAGAGCCTACATGGTGATTACAGATGTTCATTAACAAAATTTGGTATTTGTTTTAAACTTTAACCAATCACTTTGATATGCTAATTACAGTGTAATTTAATTTGAGCCCTGTAATGATGATGCTGTTATTATGGACATAAATGATGCAGTTAAGCTGAGAGTAATCTCATTTGCATACTGTACATGCCAGTAAATTAAGCCCTTTCCTGCGTTGCTTCAGCTTTAATTTTCCACTCCTTTTCACACAGTATCCCTCAGCCCCTCTGCCTAATAGCAAGCCAGCTTGTTTGATGTGAAGAGTCGCTTCCTCACACTAAATCTAGTCACAATATGTAATACATAAAGGCTCTCATTATAACGCTAAGTGCGTTTTTTTTTGTTTTTTTTTAAGAAGTTAGTATTAATAAGCAGGCAAGCTTTTTGTGCTTTGTAGTGATACACAAAAACAGTTTTGGTCCTCACCATAGTCATCATCAGAGCTCCTTAATGTACGTGGAGGAATATAAAAATCATAGTTGTAATAATGATGTGCCTGGAAATTGTTAAAGACATCTCAAAGAGGTAATTGTATTTTGATATCCCTTCTTTAAAGGAAAAAGAAGATGAAGGGTTTGCGGTTGTGTTTGTAACAGGTTTCTCTCCTCCCGTAAAACTAATTGAAAAATATCGCCTTATTGTATGTTTAGAACAAATAACTGCCTTCCTTGTACACATATTTTATTTGATGTCAGCATGAAAGAAGCATGTTTCTGACACGGCTGGCCTTGATAAAAGCTCCTGTGTCTTCATTAGAGAAGCAGCAGCTCATGTTGTCTGATTGTCTGATGTTTGCCGTGAGAAGGTAAATATGTTTGTCATACTGTGGCGTATTTATGCTGATCAAACATGTGAGGTGGGCCATGGTGAATGTTAAAGACTTCGGATCACCACGAGGCTCAGCAGTTCTGTGGACAACCCGCCTCACAACGGTCTGCCTGCAGGAAGAGTCCATCTTCCCTTTGCATTTTGAAGGTGGGTTAGGAATATGCTTTATGGACTTTAACACTGACAATACAATTGCCCTTCACTGAGAAAGCGCCTCCATTTTGTCCCATAAAGAATATTATTTTGCTGCCAGCCAATTTTCTCTGTTAGTCTCTAATTGGCTACATAAATCTCGGCTGTTGAGGGTGAGAATTGTTGCGGTGTCACATAGTGTAATCTTCACCCTTATTTACCAATTCATTAAGATTCATTGATGCAGGATTGGTGAGAGGAAATGACAACATAAATCAGGCCTCCAACATAATGACCCTAATCAGTTGGGAATTGCAGAAAATGTCATGATGAACTATGTCCTTGTATTAGTGCCACTGTACATTGTCATTGTGCTGCTTTATGAGTGGGACGCATCATCCTGACATGGGCTGTATTTAACAAAAAAGAGTTGTTAAAACCTGATTCCATTAAATCCTAGAAATTCATGTACCGTCTTTTGGTATTTAGCCCTGCGCCCTTTATCTTCAGTTTAACAGCCTAATGGAACTCAAAAACTCCCATCCTGTTTTACCCTCTCGTGATTTAGCGACGGGTTTTGAAATTATGACATGCTTTTTAGGCTTAAATGACCCTGATACAATGCCGAGGAAGTGAGGAAGAATCGCTCCTTGTGAGGCGGTAGGAGGGGCCAGCAGGTGTGTGTGACTCGCTTACGGGTGGCAGGGAATCAGAGGCCTTATTTATTGTTGACCTACAAATGAGAGTTGTAGGTGAGAAGCGTTTGAAATAAAAGAGACTGCATTACTGAACTATTACTGGTCTTTAAAAGGTTAATGATTTTATCTGGAAAATCAATAGTTTTTCTTTGTGAGTAAAACAGACCAGTCGCTACAAGGTAATCGGATCGATTTTGGTCCCAGTTGTCCCCGTCTGAGAGTCCTAGGTAAAGTCCCAGCTGTTTTGATGGTTCTACACATTATTTTATCAGATGTTCCTGTGGTGTGAGGTGTCAGCAGTAACTGAATCTGCTCAGATTAACGTCGGGGTCACACATCTCAAAGCAAACATATCCGTCATGCAAAATTTTGATGTTCAGAAATCCTGCTGCATGTGAGGAAACGCTCACACTCAGTAAATGTTAACCGTGTGACACCCCAGTCATCATTTTCACCAAAATCCTGTTCTTGTTTTTTTCTTCTTTTTTTTTATTTTTTTTTTTTTTATTAATATTTTCAGACAAAAACAGTCCAAACAGTATTTCATTATTTCTCGTGTTCAGTTTGTGGTGTGCTGCCTGGGTCATACTGTGGCACTCCCCACAAGCTATGATTCCTTTATTCATTTATTTTTATTTTCATCCTGTCGCATTTTGATGCTTTCATAAGAATTTAAAAATCTTTTGGTGCGGGTCATCTCAAAACAAAAGCGTTAGTGTTCTCAGCTCGGCTGCGTGTTTTTGTCTTTCGCAGATTTCAACACCAGGACATAGACCAGACCTGAGCGTTTCTTCCAGTCATTATGCATAGCAGTGAGAGTAGAAACATAATAAATGTATCTAACACGGCTGATGACTTACTCGACAGTAATTAGTGGCTCGCTTTGTGTAGAGAGCTGTGGTTTACCACAGGTCTTTCTCAATTTAACAGAGCTGCAAAGCTTTTCCCAAAAATGATTAGACTACATGTTGTCAGCTCACAAAGGAAGCGGATACTCCAGTGAACTGACATCCCCCCAAAAGGCAGCAATTCTAATAATCTTGTCCTTTCTTTGCATAGACACGCAGTATTAATTAGACAAGTTCGCGAAGGCTAACTGTGATTTTCCCAGGAAAAATGCATCTGACACGTTTACGCTACAGAAGTTCACACGGGAGCAGCCCCTTACTTGAATTTGCAATTAAAAATGATTAAAAAAAATGAAATCCTTTAAGTTATGGTACAAAAATAGGTGCTTTTTCAGCTCCCAGCGGAGGGATAGGTTGGGTTTGTGTTTTACTTTGCGTATACATGGATGACATGTCTAATTGGTAAGATGAGTATGAGGGAAGCAATAAGTGCCCTGAGCCTGTGGTCAGAAAAAGCAGCCCCTCGTCTCCTGGTGTCTGTCCTCTTGCTGCAGTGTTAATGGGCATGAGCCACATGTGAGCGAGACTATCAAAGTCAGATGAAGGAGAGTCGCTGAAAAAAAATGTGTGGCGAACCACTCCTAAAACAGGCTCCACATCCCAGAATTACTATTCCATTCATGCACAACCAGATTTAAACTCATTAGACTTCTCTATTTACTTACTCTCCATCGGCCCCAGTTGCACTAAAAATACCATGGCCTGCCTTACTTTTGGCACATTCTGTCATTGTCTGTGCACAGCAGGCCTTTACACTGAGGTGTTTTGCAGACGGTTTCATGCAAAGGAGACAAATGGGTTTGTATGTTTTCTGAAAATATGGATCTACTCAGATTCTCTCCTGGAGTCTACCATTTTCTTGTTTTTAATTTATCTGGGATTGTAGCGTGATACAAGGTCGCTATTCATATGAGGCATCATCGTCACCACTGTTTGGATGTTAAGCTCCTCTTCTCCTTTCACAGAGGAATAATAGGTTAGGATCTAGATTTCATGCTGGAGGATGCTGCTACAGTCATCCTGATGTGATATCAATATGTTTTGCTCGTACTTCATGCTTTCCTTTCTTGGGGGTAACTATATTTTTGGTGATAAATTATATCAGTTTGGGATGTGGTGATAGAAAAAAAAAAAAATCATGCTACATGTTGGAAGTGAAGCCTTATTGGATGCTTCAGTTCAGCAGATGGCAGGTTGTTGTATGCATGAAAAATTCATAGCCAGGGTAATGCGTAGCTTGAAAGCCCCCAGAATACTTCCTTGTCTTTAGTAATCATCTATTTTTCTGCATTTAGACTTTTGTTCCACCGCACAGAGCAAGTCCCAGAAATCATGTAATAAAAATCACACTTGAGCTACACTGATCACTTCAGTTACACTTATATTATTCTTTTATTTAATTCTAAACCCTTCCATTCACAATGGGATTGACACTGTAGTAAGTGGCATTTCTTGGAGCCTGAAACCCTCAGCTCCTTCCACAAACCTAGTTACTGAATAATTGAATGAGGTAAATGTTTAACATGTTTTTACAAGTTCCTCGCTGTGCTGTTGTGAAGAGCCACAGTTTGTTGGGTCTAGAAGAAACACTTGGTTGCTTGGCTTGACAATGATGTGTTTCCATGGGAGACCACCTTGCAGACTGCCCACCCCACCATCACCCATCTTGTTCTCATTCCCAGTGATTTCGCAGCTGCAACACACCAGTTTAATGTGTCTTCAAATGTCAGAAGAGTGACTTTTTGTTTATCTTGATGTTTGCCTCTCTGTTTATTCTAGTCGAAGCTGTATTTGCATCAACCCTGATTCCATAAGGCCTGGTCCCATCTCTACCCCCTCTCCGAACCTGTTTACACTCTGCTTGCCCAAAGAGACACTTGGGAAATCGGCTGATCATTCCACCTGGTTAATATTAAATGGCTCCTGCAAGGAGATGTGTTTGTTCATAAACACAAACCCCTGCTCCTCCTGTTTACTGTAGCCATGGCAGCAATCACTTATTAAACAAACAGCTGCTTTGTTTGCCAGTGTGAGTGGTCAGCTTACACCCTGCACAAGGATTTGGGAAGGACTTGTGTGTTTTATGTGGTGCAGTGCTGTATGTTCTCTATCCTTTATATCGCCAGCGTAGTTTGGAGTTACGCTGTGTGTGACTTGATTGAAGTGGCTGAGAAGTGTGTCATTGTTTTGGTAGTTTGCAGCTGTTAGTTCACACCACAGAGTGGCTCATATTCAGCCTTTTTGATTGAGTTGGTACTGGTGTGAAGCTGCTGTCTCCAAACTGGTAAAAGTTGCAGGACTCTATTTTGAAAAGCTTTCTTGGAGTTGTGCTTCTGTCGTCCAAGAGACAGACACTAAGACTAGTTTTAATCAGCGATGAGGGCTGTGATAATGGATTTTTTTTTTTTTTTAACAGCTTTTGTTTGTCTTTGTGACTTCTCCCCAGCTTCAGGAGCCAAAATACGGCAAAAGATAAGGCTCTTAAAAAACCTTGAGAAGCATTCTGTTGTTGCACCTTTGGTACATACTGTTGTGTTGTCTAGTCTAGCAACCAAGCTGAACCTAAACAGCTCTAAAGTGAATCTCCCCCCATTGTTTCCTCCTTTGTGCCTTTATCTCCCACCTAAAAAATGTTGTGCTTTTGTTGTGTGCTTGTGTAAACAAGGGCGGTGTGAGAACTCGGCGAAGTGAAGCAGGTGGCTGCTGAGGCTTTACTGTCATGAGCATTAAAGAAAAACAGAACATGGAGAAGGGTCAGAGCACAGCTGCGCAGGCCGACCCTACCTTGAATCCGCTTCTTATTCCTTTGAGTTGTCGAATTCCTGGCGTGCATCATGGAGGGACAGGCATTAGATTTCCAGTGAGGGGTGGACTGATGAGCTCTGGCCACCGGCTGCTCTTAACCTTCAACCTACCTGCTCAGGTGGGAGTCACGTGTGTCACATGTTCCTGCTGCACTTTCCACGTTTGACGCAGGAAAACAACAGCAAAACAAAAACTAAAGAAATAGAAACTCTGAACCACCCCCACCCATATATATATAGTGAGTGTTTGATCCATTTTGTGCATTTATTTACTCTCCCAAAGAGCAAAACGGTACCTAATAATCAACAGCACAGACAGTTTGCTTTTCTCACTGTCTTGGAATGTCAACTTCTTAACATGCTTCATTAATAATAATAATAATAATACCACTACTAATAATAATAATACTAATTATGACAATAAATATGAAAATGATGATATTAATGATAATAATTTCTCATATGTTGAAATGTTTGTGTCTGAAGCATGCAAACATGAGGTCATAGCCCTTGAAAAGCACCTCTTTTGGTAACACACTTGACCCATAATTAGAGCTAAATTTGTGTGTTGTAAAAATGGATCAGACGGAAAAACTGAGCTTTTTGAGTCATCATACACAAGGCTATCCCCGGAGCAAAGAGAAAATAAATAGATAGATAAACAAACACAGGGCCAAGTCACGTGGCTGCGTTGCCCGGCCTCAGCTCATCATGGTCTCCCTGCCTCAGTGCTTTGCAGATTAACACTGTTATCAGCACAACTCTCTAATAAGGCTCTTTCCTATCTGCTTGATATTTATGATGGATAATGCCCGTTTTCCATTTTCTTTTTCCTCCAGTTTTTTCATACATGATATTGTGGCTTTGAATTATTCTGTGGAAAAATTAATGAGAAAGTAGATTTATGGGTTTCATTTGTTTGTCAATTCGAAAATTAATTGGGTGTTAATTTTAGCCATCCCCTCATCAGTGCCGGCTCCAAGCATGCACGCATTACTTTGCATTTATTGTAGTCTTTCTCTCCTTTATTGTGGGTCACTAGTTGTGCATACATTAAAGTAGCCCTGCGGCTCATTCTCTTGATTACTTTTGGAGATGCCATGCACTCGGAAATTTACGCCTTTTCATTACAATTATGAAAATTTTGCTTTGAATGACTGCATGTAAAATAGCCATTACTGTTACCCATATTTTGTAGCTTTAAAGAAAAAAAAAAAGACAACTCCCTTTTTTTCACATGTGATAAAAAGTCAGCATATAGTTTATTTCAAATATCATTTAATTTAGCCTGAGAATGAGGTTTCCTAATTGGTGTCTCATAAGGGGAGCTGGTGCAAGCAGGGGCCTGTAGATGGAGTTGGTGGCTGGTTGCGTTCCATCCCACAGTATCCCTATTGCTTGCTCCTTGTTTAGAAAATCCCATTATGGAGGAAGGCTGTGCCAGACTGGAGGGGTGAGCCAGGTCAACATCTGCCTGGAAGGAGGGGGGAAAGCAGCGCTAGCACATCCCAGAAAACAGGGCCTGTAGGCCGGGCCCAAGCTGCACAGACAGGCCAATAAGTGTGGGGGAGTTATGACACACAACTGAACCAGCACAGGCCACAGTGTCAGATGACTCATTCAGTTAAACCTCTTGCAGAGAGGTTTCTATAATAGGGAAGATGCAAACCATTGTGTACTTTTGGTTTGAGTTTTGCACAGGTACTGTTTTAGCTCTTTGTGGCCTGAAACTACTAATAATGAATCTGAGCACTGAAACTATCCTTGGGAACCAAGATTTAAAAGAGCACTGCTGCTTATTGAACTTTTTTTTTTCTTTTTAGTAATCTCATATCTAGATGATCTCACCTATGTTCTGTAAATATTCTTGTGTGACAAGTTGTCAACTTCAATTTCCCATCTGTCAGTCTGAGTGTGTGTCCCTATGGTGTCTGGGAGTGTGTCTGTATCTTGTTTAGATCTGATCTCTGGAGACACTACGCCTGTGTACTTGAGCACATATAAACCCACACTGGCGTTCTTATTATTCACCTAAAATGCAACACCATAAATCTGCATTTAGTTCCATTTTCACATTCTTTCATTATGAGGCCCTGTGTTTTAAAGGCATTTATTCTGCTTCATATAAATAATTAATCAGCCAAGTTAATTCGCTTCTGCCTGACTTGGTCAGCTTCATTAACTGCCCTGGAATTGGAAGGCAAGATGCTTTGCACCAGAGAGGCCTGTGACCAGTTCACAATAGCTGCAAATCACTCCACTGATTAGAGGAATACAGGCACAGATATGCACAAGTGTCACTGGTGCTTATCCCAAGAGAGACTGATGGGCAGGGGGGGGCACTACTTGTTTGTCTTGATTGTGCACCGCCCCCCCAATCCAATACAAAAAAAAAAGGTCTCAAGCCATAACAAATATGTTAAACGCAAATGCACAAATCTGTATTCACACTTACTGATAACTTTTGGCATATTTTTCAGTAATGCATACAGTCATCCTTAAAGCTGTACTTCTATATTAATTTTATCTTTTAGAGTTAGATTACATTATGAAAGACAGCATTTTCTTTTCCACCTCAAAGGGCTTTATGGATTTTCAGACCTGTAGTTTGGCATTAATTGAACACCCCTCCAGGATTTGACTGTTTTCGCGCAGCCTTAGATTGGATGTTTCTCATGGAGATCCTTTGGCAGGCCTCACACAGTGGCCCTGTTTCCCATTAAAAAGCCATTCTGCCTTGGTTCTTCAGGGAGCCATGCAAGTAAATATATCCATTTCCATAGAATGTGTTTTGTTTTGGAGGGCCAATGTTTTCTTGGGCTCCTATGCTCTCACTCAGCTCAGGTTGGGTTCCTCTCCAGTGTGTGCTGGACTCCAGCCCCTCCACCACACCTCTGCATATGCCCCATAATGGAGAACACAAACAAAATTTCTAAATCCCTGAAACTTTTCTTCCCCCCAATATGGACTTGTCATCTGCAAATGATCTGCAACAAAAAAAAGGGAAAACAAAGGAGAATTTTATTACTCTGTTTAGAGGCAGTGTGTGTGTTTGTGTGTGTATTTGCCTCATTGCACATGCTGCAAACACACACACAAGTCATGGAGGAGCAAAAATTGATGGGGGGAACGTGAAGTAAAAGGGAAATTGTGTGGGAAGGATGCGACAGATGTTTATAGTTTGACCTCATGGCTGTATGTTTTAACAGCTGTTTCGTTCTGTCTCTGTTTTCTCTTTCTGTGTCTTCTCTCAGGTTTTTGAGTCATGATGCAAGAATCTGGGACGGAGGTGACGAGCAACGGAGCGGCCAATCACAACGGAGGCGCAAGCGTGGAAACTGCACCCAGGGAGGGACGACCCAAAAGCAGCACGCCATCAGTAGACGTGACTGCTGTGGACCTCCTGCATCTTCAGCAGCAGCAGGTAGACCAGTCGCCTCTTCACACCTGTCTTCACTTTATTAAGCCATGTCAACAGCAGACCCAATCCGCTACTTAAAGTGCCACTTAATATTTAATCCCACCTCAGAGTACATCTCGTACATAAACACATTATTATTATTATTTATGTATATTGAGTCCCTTTTTGAATATTTAAAGAAGGAAAAGTGCTATGTCTGTGTTATTGTGTTTGGTTGTGTGTGTGTGTGTGTGTGTTTTTCACAGCATGCAGTTTCTGCATTTTGGTAAAATATTTATTATCATGTTCAAACATATTTTAAGTATGTAGGTGCTACGGGATTTTGTAGACAGTTAAGAAACCACGGCATCCAATAGGATGGCAGCATTTTCCTCTGGCTCATTGTAAACACAGCTCACACTCACAGCTAATGCCACGCTGCGCATTGTGGTGTGGAGGTGCATGCCGTCATTGAAGTTGGAAAAAAAAAATCCAGCATCTCAGACTTGAGGCAAACAGACATGCTCTTTCTGTTGGTGTCAGCGTTATGTGTGGCACACGACACTGTGTTTAAGGAAACGGCACTGAAAAGATCAGTGTGTCTTCTGCTATCTTGGTCTATCCGACAGCACAACTAGGGTTGTTGTCAGGAGCTGTTTGGTGATGGTGCACAGCCTCTTTGCTGTTGTCTGTTGTCACAGCACATCCATCAGTTTGTGTACAAGAACAGAAATAGTCCTGCAGCACGAAACACTGGGAAAAATAGCAGTTTCATATAGTCAAACCGTAATATAGTACTAACATTTATCATCAACTGCAAAACATCATCAAATCATCTAGTTTTATTGTTCTAATCAATCAACAGGATTCTCATTCAATAGGAAATTGATTTGTTTCTCATTTTACAATAGAACTAAATAGCTCTGAGTTTTATTGTAACACTAGTACAGGAGCAACAGCTGTAGTAGTGCAGAAGCTAGTTACATTTAGCTTTGTATAGATAAAATTATTTAGTCTTTCTGTGTTGTTATACACCACAGTGCATTCATTGAGGAAGTCCTGACATATGTAATTATAATGTGTAACTAATTGGTAGAGTAACATAAAATACATATTGTTATTAGAAATGTGCCTGTAGCGCATTGATCCGACTAAAACAAGACTTTTGAAATACATGTAGGCATGTTCATTTTGAATGAAATTATAATAAATGTAATGTCTCAGAGTTGGGCTAACCGTCAGATAATCTGGTCTTTTTTTAAGTTAACTCGGCTTGTACAGGTTTAATGAAATCGCTGCACAGCTCCTGCTCAAGGCTTTGACCTGGAGGAGTCTGGTAACAACAGAATGCAACCATGACAGGTGGTGTGTGTCTGTAAAAACGTAAAAATGCACATGCATGTAGAAATGTGAAGATAGCTGTCCAGTTTGTTGCTCAGCGTGACACCAACTGCCTGCTAGCTATTTGCTTCAGACTGTGGCATACAGTAGTAGGTCATCTGGAAAAAGAGCAATACTAACAACCTAAACAGGAGTCATATTGTCACCTATCGTGAACAAACTGAGTGTGCGTCCTCTTCCTCAGTCTGGGGCTCTAAGAAATGTAGGCTTCTCTAGATCCATTCTTTATCACCACTCCTCCAGTTCCAGGACTCAGTCCCTGACCCCAACTCCCAGTCATCTTCTTTTTTTTTTTCCACCTCAGAATGAGCATGTCGTCAGTGAGAAAATCACAGCCATACTGAATTCATTACTGCAGCAGTCACACAACACCACGGATAAAATTTCAATAACTGCAGGCCACAGTTGAGTAAACAGTTGCACCGAAACCTAATTCCTGTTGACTTTTCCTTCATTCTTTGCCAGGGGCACATTATGGTTCGCTCTGCAAAGACAACAGGGTTACAACTTTGATAAATGTGAGGCGGGGGAGAGGGAGAAAATGATCCGAAAGTGTCATGCATGTGCACTTGACACCAAGAAGGATGAAATAAAATGACTGGAATAGAGGCATTTTTCCAAGAATGGTCCTGTCTTCAAACATTCAGAAAGAATGTTGCACTCGTAAAAAATAAAGAAAAGAAGAAAAAGAGCATCTCTCTTCATCCCTGCTCAATTTATCGCAGTCAGATTTTCTGCCCTTTTCTATCCACTCCAGTGCTTTTTGTTTTCAGCCTTTTGAACAAGTCCTGTCGTTAATTTCTTTGGCATTTGTTTGATTTAAAATCGGAGGTTTATTAATTGGTGTATGTGATAAATGTCTCCAGGACAGAGATAAAGAACGAGATGTTTCACTCTCAGCTCCTGACATGGACTTTGATAGGCTGCTTACCAACGTAGCGCTAATAACAAGACAGGCAGGCGGCGTTTTATCCTCCCGTTAGACTAACCCAGGATGTTCGCTCGTACACCATGAACCATATTAATTGTCCTCAGGGCATTACAATCTTTTCTCAATTACTCAATAACTTTTTACTTTTGTGGCATTTCACAGCCTTTTCTTTTAAGTTTTATTTGTGGCTTGCCAGTACACCTCTAACTGGCACGCAGAAGGCTTTTCTTTTGTTATTTTTCTTTCCAGCAAAAAATCCATTATGCTTTTACTCCTTTAGGTTGACAAGGTGGAGAGACTCAAAAGACTCAGACTCAAAGTGAAAGTGTTTGAGAGTCCCCTGAGTGAGTAGGAACAACAAACCTGGGACTGGCATATCATTTATTCTTATTAGGGAACATAACTATGAAAGACAATCCTCATTAATAAGGATGGGGGATGAAATAATTGTAATCTGTTTGATCATCTTGATTCTGACAGGAGAATTCATCTTATGGACGAGTCAGATTTGAGGGAAGTGGACCATAAGCTCGATTTAAACATCTCTATTAATGAGTAAAATACTGTTTATTAGGAAGTAAGTGTAACAAAAAAGGGGGAGGAAGAAAACTGTCACTTTGTTTTCTTCAAAGATTCTGTTGAAATTTATGAATGAATGTTGAAATGTGGCAGATTTCACTGTTAAAGGAACTTCAGTGTGGTATCTGTTGTGTTGTAATGATTCAAATGTGTGCTTCTGTGGGGCTTGTTTGTTCATTTATTTATAATTTATTTATTCATTTTTTCACAGTGCTCTTTTCTTCTTTCTTCTTTTTTACATTTATGTGACCCAGAATCTGTTTGTTTTCTATCAGTTTTTGTTTGTATCACGGAAGTTGTGGTTTTAACGTTATCCACAGGAGGAAGTGAAGACACTGTAGGGGAGAAAGGAAAACAAAAAAACTATTGTATGAAAGAGTAGTGATTTTGCAAGAGCCTGTTTTAAATTATTTTGAAACGGGAAGTTGTGTTGTGCAGCTGTAGTTGTCAGATAAACACACAGTGACAGTAATAATGTCAGGACCATTGTATTAACTCTGGAGCTGCTGTTTTCAGGATATTCAGCTCCCGACCAATATTTCCTGTGATTTATGGTCATTTTCAGCAAAGCATTGCACCTGTTTATCTTTGCACCTTAAATTTAGTCTCCTTTGATACGACTGTTGATTAGTAAACATTAATATCCTGTCTTTTCAATGAGCCCTTTAAAAAAATTCTGACAGATTTCCAAAATATTTTGTCTTTCCCTCTCAGTCATATATCACACAGACAAAAGAAAGAGTGAAACAGAGATGAATACTTGCTTGTCTTTTGTTGTGTACATTCAAGCTACCTTGTAAAAGGAAGATCTGATGTGAGATGAAAGATAAGGCCAGCCAGTTGTGGGTATTTTTTTCTGCTCTGGTTTACGTATCCACCTTGTTTCATTTACAGAGTGAAGAGAGTCACACACAGAAAGAGCAGAGCGGGCACAGGCTTCTTAACGTGGTGCATTAACATGCTCCACTGTGGTGTGACAGGATGAAATGCTTGTTTTATCCTCCATAAGCTACCTTGAAGCTTTAGGCAAAAATGCTACATGGCAAAGCTGGCTATCTCAGAGCACGCTCCCAGGTGTACGGGGGAACGTACAGCTCATACGTGCAGACAGAGCCGAGGCCCGAAGGCCAGGCCTCCGAGTGTAGGACTTGCTGGGTTTGCCAACCTTATAGGCTGACGATCAGACTGGAAGAGCAGCAGCAGCATGTCAGACAGGAGGCCACGGAGCATTTTCAACCTCACGTCACTGATGTGCTGCAGGGCAAGAAGGAGCATAAGCTAAGCTTAAACAGACATATGTGTTATATGCACACACGTAGGAACATACCTGGTGATCAACTCGCATGCATTTGCCCTATGAGCAGGGTGTCCCTGAATATTTACCATGCAATGTAAAGCTGTTCCTGTACCACCACGTTTGTATCCGATGTGTATAGCCATGTCATTCAAACACACATTGTGCAGGGGCAGATCCACAAAGCAGTCTCGCCGTACATCCTCCTCCGTCTCCACGCGCTCTCAGGTATCTTCATGTATTCTGTTCATTTTACCACAGGAGGCCCGGCTCAGGCTCCAATTTATTGGAAAACCTGGTGGAGAGGATAACATCAGTGTTATGACACTGCATATTGCCCTAAATTGCTTATTGGTAAAATGATAGTGCTCGTCCAATTTGAATAATTTTATGGAATCCCTCACAGAACAGTTTAATTATGTTATCACACAACTGGCAACATCTGTCTTTATAGCACAGCACATGACAGTTTTATTACAGGCTGAATTTCTTTGCTGGTTCTGGCAATTGATGTGTGATCTGATTAATAATCACACAGATGGAGGTGAAAATGGAACAGTGATGTGTTGCTGTGTTGAAAAAAGGGAAATAATTATTAAAGGAAGAAACAGTCTATGTCACTGAAAATAAGGCTGTTTTTACTAAAGCTCACTCTTTCCTCACATAAATCACTTTCTTTTTTTCTTTTTTTCTAAACAGTTTCTTTTGTACTAGAAAAAAAAGCTCTTTAGTCTAGGTGCAACCTTTCAGATCCTTTGGTCCCCCATATTTTGTTAGTGGGGTTTCAGGATGTAAACCACCCACCACCTCTTCTTTGTCTTATGGAAGCCTTCCAAGACGGAGGCCTATGAACCATCCATTTTGTTGAGTCTACTTCCAGCCGCCGCTCTATGACTGAGAAAAGATGAAGCGCAGGTTGCATGTGTGCCGAAGCCCACAGTTTAAAATAGCTGAGTGTTTCTCAGGTTGACATCCTGTTTACACACCGTTTATGTGGGCAGCAGGAGGGGATCGCAGTGACTGTTTGACATTGTGGTAATCAGGATGGACACGTGTAGGAGCAAACAGGCACATCACTGGAAAAGTGCAGGAAAAACAACAAACAAACACACTCTTTGAGTAAAATTGCATTAATTAAAGATACAGTTTCCACAAACAATACTTGTACCATTAATGTGAAAAAAGGTACATTTCACATCACATGACGAGTAATTATCAAGGTTTTAAAGTGCAAACTTGTAAAACAAAGACCTTTTTGTTTTTATTTCAGAGCACTATTTGTCTAATAAGCAAGGCTTTTTTTCATCACATCTCCAAAGAGAGCCTCTATATAACACTACAAAATATTTGAAGATGACCTATGATGCTGAATATGCAGGGTCTACCAGTAGAAGGTGTGTGAATGAGGTCACCTGTAAACGATGTGTTCATGGATCTCCCAGGTAAATGATGCAAGTGTATGCTGGTATCATTAGGAGTGAAGTGGCTCACTTTGTGTGCTGCCCGGATGGCCTTAGACGGCTAAGTCTGTGTTTTTGTGCTGAAGTGGGCAACTCTAAACTTTGAGCAGGTGTCTGAGGCAGCTGGCTGGAGGCACACTGGGAAATACATCTGCATCAGTTCAGTATTAAATGGCTTTGAGAGAGGCCTCAACTAGCCAGAGGACTAATGCATCTTCAATGTTTTATTTAAAGTAGCGCCAACAAGCGCCTCAGAATGCTCCACATCGAGACGAGCACACACATACTCACACATGCGTACGCAGGCTCACAGAGTAATTTTGCACTGTTTAGCTGAAAAACTTGTGTGTTTAGTGTTGTAAATAAGTAACCATTTTAACGGGGCCTCAGGAGGCTGTGGGGTTGGAAAAGTACACGCTTAGACATGACTAGCTTTAATGGCCGCTGTCAAAACAGCATTTAAACAAGAGTCTTTCTTCAGCAGATTGGAATGTTTACATTTAGTTGAATAATAATGCCATTTTAAAGAGAAGCTATTTTTTAAGCTTAGCTAATCTGACCCAATTTATTAGGGATAGACTTAAGGATGCGCACCTCCTCCTGGGAAAACATTGAAGACCAGTGCCTATTTATTTTTAATGAGAGCACTACTTTAAAAACTTCATAGAATTAATATGTATCAGTGAAGTCTTTCCTGTGCAGAAAACTTCAGGGTAATTAATATTCATAGGCTGTGCTTGTTAACACCCCCAATGCTAGTGCCATGTAGATCCAATTAACATAGAATAGACCCCAAGGATTTGGACAGATAAGGGTTAAATGAGCTATTGAAATTGAAACCAGGACTGTCTTGTTTTCAAACACGTTATTTGTTTCAGTAAGATTAATCCTTGTTTCAGATTAAGACCTCTTTTGGGTCCACATGTGAGATATGCATTATGATATACTCTATACCACTATCAGCCTAAAATAAAAAATCAAATCAAATCTTGACTTGTGTGCAGGTGCACATGCATGTGTGTTTATGTGTACTTGTTCGTGTTTATGTGTGCACTGAGGACAACACACACAGACAGGCTAATGCGAAAACCCTGTAGTGAGCCTGACTTTTATGTCTTATTCATATTCTTATGGCACAGTTCAGGTAATAGAGACACTGAGCTTCAAGCACTGTTCAGGCTGGTGACAGAGGGGGAATTCTGGGATTTTAACAGAAGCTTGGGGATTTTACAGAAGCGATGTACAGCAAAATGGTACGCAGTTCCTTTGGTTGGCACAGAGAATACAGATGGTGCTCCCCAGGCATCAGTTTTAAAAGATTATTTCACATCGCCTGTTCAAGAAGGAACTGTTGTTGCTTTATTTCACCTCACAGTTTTGTGTAAAGGAAGCACTGCTGTTGCATATTTACACCAGAGGCAGATGTAAACACGCAGCCAAACGCACATCTGTTTGAAAGGAAGAGGCGGGACACACCCCACCAGATAACAGAACGTTTGCTTTACATCTCAGAAAGCTCTTCCCATGTTTAATCTCATCTTTAACCTGAAGTTTAATATGTTTTTCTTCACCAGTCACAAAAGATCAATGTATTAGTGTTGTAACAGCTTGACACAACTTTTGTTTTCCTCTCATGGAGCTGTTTGGACTAATGATCTTGTCTGCTTTCAGACACATGCACCAGAGGACACTCCAAATTAAAAATGAATTCATCTCTCTCACTGACTGCTCGTGAAGAAAAATATATTTTATGAAAAGAGACATTTTTTTTTATAGTTTTTTAAAAAAATTACAGTGTTTTTGGAAGATCGAAGTTTATAAAATTGCCACAGGCTCAAGAATGGAATCAAAACTGTGACTGTGTACAATACAATAAGGAGAGAGAGCTTTCTTTCTTCTTTTTTCTTTTTTTTATGCATGTAGATGACTCGTCATTCTGTGAACTATTACAGAATGACGAGACGCAGTGTCTCAGACAGATTGTCATGTTGTGCTACTTTGGAGCATTTAGACTCCAAATGAACCATGAATGTAATCACCACACATATCTTTCTCATTATTCAACCCCCCTTTATCTCTTTAAAAAGCATGTCTTCTTCTTGACTACGTAGTATAAGCTATACTTTGAATTACCAACCAGCATCTAAGTATTTGCTGTGTTGAGGTTAAAAATAGCAGAACTTGACACGGCCGTGTTAAAATAGTGTACTTGTACATAGCTGACAGCTCCATCTTTGGCATGCACGATGGAAAATGATAAACTACCATTTCTGATGACCAAATGAGCCTTCATTGAAGTAAATATCCATGGCCAGCCACGCTGTGTACAAGTCTGTTGGAGTGAATTTGGTTGTTTGACATGTTTTCACCCATCAGAGTATGTATCTGTGATTAATAACAACCCCACTGTGCGTTCAGCACTGACATGGCCTCTATTTGAGAGAAAAATGGCACAGGTCAGTATTCACCGGTGAATAACTGTATACCATTTAGAGAATGATATGATGATATGCCGTGATGGGATGTCTTGTCATAAATAATAGTGATGGCAGCTCGGCATCCTGTGAATGACATGTGCCATAAATACTTGGCCAGGCCAGAGACAATGGTTCATATAAATCCTTGTGCAACCATTTTTCTGTACACAAAAAGCATATATATTATTTAAATGAACAATAAAAGTGAATGTTTTTTTTTTTTGTCTTTTTGTCTTTTTTTCTCCCCAGTTGATGATGGGCCTCCAAAACGTTGTATCGTGCTCTCTCTACCACCCCTGCTACGCTGTTGGTGTTTGCTTGTTTACAATCTTTGACATGATGTAATGGGACGGCTGTGGAAGTACTAGCCTGTAAATGGCACAGAAAATAAGACAGCCCTTTATGTTCCACCAATCCCCCCCCCCCACCCTTTTTTTTTCCTTTTTCTTGTAAATGGGGAATATGTTCTGCATTTGACTCAAGGAACATGAGCCTTGAATATAAGTAACTGTTTTTTGCATTAGGTACTCCCTGGAGGTAGGAGGGAAAATATCATGTCCCTGCGTGAAATGTGAATGTGAAATCTAGCAGAGAGAAATATTTATGACCATTTTCTGCTTGATTAGAGCTGGATGACATGCCTTAGGAGTCAGCGAGTGGACAAAAGGCAGCAGTGCTGCTTCTGGGCAGACGTTAAAGAAGGAATTGTTTGAAAAGGAGGTCTTCCTTTGTTGAATGTTGTGTGGATGGGTCACAGTTGAAGCCTGGCAGGGGAATGTTAGTCCAACATAATAATAAGGTAATTTCTCTCAGATGCTCAGCGTGTTTATTAAGCAAAAGTATAACTGTTTGCTTAAGAAACCCGTGTAAACATGATGGTGAGTTGGACAGCACAGCACCTTCAGATGGTTGGAGGTCTTAGTTAGATAGTTGAGCCCAAGACACAGTCACCTGTTTGATGTTGGTGGTCATGGACCCGGATGTTGCTGCTGCCTCCTGGTACCACAAACTAACCTGCTCACGTAGGGTACGAAACTATAAAGCACAAAATTCAGCCACTTACAGAGGATTTAGTTTATTTGTTTAACATCCCAGACCATAATAATAAAACATTAATAATAATGATGATCATAATAACACTCCTAGATATATTTTTTTCAAAGTTAATTTGCTCAAATGTGTCCAACATAATTCTGAAAGCCTCTGTATTTAAAAGGTAAAACCAAAAAAAAAGGTTTCTGCACTGGAAGAAATATAGCAGAGATGTAAGGTTGTGGCTTTTTTCTCTTTTAATCAGTGAATAGTAACTATTACTGCTTCCAAGGTCCACCTAAAGTCACTAGAGGGAAATGCAGATTGGGTCCAGTTGTATCACGCACTGCGATTTTAGAGATGCACGCCAAGTCCAGATGTTTATTGCAGATATGTTTATTGCAGATATGCCTACAGCAGTGGCTTTAGTAGCTAAAGCTATTCCAAGCCTCATACTATGCCCATGTTACCTAAACCCTCCATATCACAGTAGCAACACACAAACACATGACATAACAACTGTAGATGGTCAGCTCACCTGGTCTACCAGGCTTTGTGCATGTTCTTGCTTTAGCTTTATAAATACAGACATTGTTGAAATTTCACTCATAATAATTGTTATACTGCAACATAATTCACACAATGTATCTTTTAAAGCTGACGTTGCAGTTTCATAGCGAGGAGATCACCTTTAGCTTAATTCTGCCTTGGCTGCTTATTTCTGTTCTTTACATTATGTGTACGTAATTCATATGCGGTATGGCAAGGGTCAAAACATGGATTATTTAACACCTGCAGAACAGGCATCTGAAATGGTTTTCCAACAACAGGCCACGGAGAAGCAGATTGGTTGAGTTTAGATGGAGGTGTTTACAGAGGAGAACCCTTAGCTTTAAACCAATTTCCAATGGATCAGAGGAGTACAAAATTGAGAGTATGATTAATTTTTCAATTTCTCTCTGTGGATATCTAATAATTGTGCCCATAGATAGCCAAAGGGCTTTTATTAAACATTAACATGCAAAAAAAAGTTAGAATCAGAAAGATGGTATTTTGGATTGAATAATGTAAAATATCTGTAGGGCAACAGAGAAAGAAGCAAACTATTCCAAGTTTATTCTTCAAATGTTTTCCACCACAGCAATACCTACTCCTAATTACTGAGCTCTTATCTGCAAACTCGACATTATATTTATTTTTTTCTCTTTACTTAATACAAATTTCTCTAACCTTTTAATGTGTGTGCCAGTAAATTTATGTATTATTATTTTAATGTATCATTATAAATGTCATTTTGATTCTGTCAGGATTGTGTTTTTAATTGCTATGTAACATTACTGAACAGACACGTTTTTATTTTTAATTCAAGTTTTTGATAATTAATGTGAGACCACTCCAGCATGTAGAAGCTTGGCTCTTTGATGTGGGAGTGGGAGTTTTGCAAGGCACATGGTTCTTATTAAAATAAATCAGAATGTTATCTCTTGGCTTTCCAGTAGAGACACTTTGCCTTTAGGAAGTGGTGCCTCAGAGGAAGCTCCTTCTGCAGGTCTCACCATGTCTCCCTCTCTTTTTTCTCCATTTTTTTCTCAGTTTCGCCCTGTGCTGTCTAATTTGCTCACATCCACATGATGTCATCATCATCTCAGATAGCTGTAGCACAGGAGAAGAGCATTTGTTGATCAGATTTGGCTGGCATCTTCTCCTCAAAAGTGCAGGGATGTAATGCTCACCTGAGACTGACCACTGCTGGCTGATTGAGTGATCCAGCCTGTTTCAGGACAAGATGGCCATATCATTGAATACTTTCCTCTCCTCAGAGTCTAACCACCTTTCAGCAGCATAGATGCTCTCTAGACATTCAGATCCACATCATACCAGTCAGATGCATTAATTTTACTCATCATACCTCTGAAAGATGCACTTGCGACATTACATATTTAAGAGAAAACATAATGTATCGTTAATCTGCCTCCCCAAAGGGACTTCTTACTCACAGCACAGTTAGCTTTTCTTATTTTTTCTTTATTTGATGAGGACTCTAGCCACTATCACACCATATTCTGGTTTCACTGTGTAATCTTTTGATAATCCTCTCTCTTCAAAACATCACCAGTGTCGAAGATGGATTGAATTAGCTATTTGTGGTCTATTTATCTCAATCTGAGAGTAATTTGGTGCTCTCTGTCTTAGCACTCCAGCTCAATGAAAACAATAAATGGTGTGCTTATCTGCTAGAATGAAATCAAGATAGGCACCGGAGGCTGTGAGTTATTTGTGGCCGTTCTGGAGGGAAAGGAGGGACAGGAAATGGACACCCCTCTCACATTACCCCTCTGCTATACGACAGGAGAAAGAGAGTGGAAGAGGGACTTTTTTTCAATCAGCAAACAGCAGGGCCTTTTTAATGTAAAAGTGTCAAAAATGGGCCTTAGCCCTGCAATGGGTAAAATCTACTCAAGTACTGTGTTAAATTGAAAACCGGACCGCTGGGATTTGGAGGTGAAGGGACGGGGGGCTCGGTGGCAGCAGCATCTCGGTCAATTATCAGTCTCCTGTGCTCTGATCCACTCTTGAGGCCTCCTCTCTTCTTTATGACTGAGAACTAAGAGCAGAAAGAGATCCAGCAAGATTAGTGGACTGTGACCACAAGCAAATGTTTCTGACTTGATTTATTTTTTCGATTCAAAGAAATGCCTTTTTTTTTTCTTTTAAACCAAGCATGTTGCCTTAGAGATATTTGCTTTAGATTCCAGGTGATTCCACGTGTTGCTGGCTCATTTTGTGTAAATCTGCTGAATGCGCCTCTGTTCCTTCCAGCCCCCAGCCTGTCGGAAGATCAGACTAACCTGACTCATGATGCAGCAGCATGTCCTGGCATGTCCCAGCTACCTCTCTGGCTGAAGAGAAAAGGATCACTTCCTGGCAGGTGTGATGTGGGGAGCCACAGCTTCTGCCTTTTTTGCTGACTTTGCCACAAGTGAAAAAAAGTAGCTGAGAGAAAAAAAAAGAAAGTTACCCACCAATCTATTTATGTGTGTGCATGTGTGCGCAGTCGATTTTAACCACCTGAGCGGTAGCCAGAAAGTCAGCACTTGCCCCATATTTCAACCAGATGTTGAGGAGGGGAAGGAAAGCTTCACGAGACTTGCAATCAAAATAATTATCTTTATGGGTGGATGTTTACAAAGTGCTAATGTGATATTCTGCAGGCAGACTAACGGAGTTGGCTTGTGTGTGTTAAATGTGATAAATGCTTCTGTCTATTAAAAGACTAACACCTTTGCTTTATATAAGAGCTGCGTAGTTTATAAATGCTGAAAAGGCAAGAAAATATAAAATGAACCAAGATCCTCCTGCTCCCGTCTTTCCTCCTCATGCAGCAGCAGATGTGGCTTCCTTGATCGACAGTCAAAGAAGCAGCAGCAGTGATTTGTGGCCACAAGGCAGCAGAACTGCTGTAACCTGTCCGCATGCCAAGCACATGTCACGTAGAGGCATACGCACAGGCAGTTCAGCATATTTTCTTCATAATTTTTTTATTGCCTGAGATCTATTGGTGATTTCTAATTTGACTCTTTCTTTGTCTTTGTTTTGTTTATTGCCACATTGGACAAATCTAATTGAAATATAGAGGATAAAGGCTTGACATCTAATAGAATTCCCTCATTTAGCTTCAAGGGAATTTGTATTTAGAGCCTATTAGCTTTGCTGCATCGTAGTTTGGCAGACGTTTTCTCTCAGGAGTCAATGTTTAATTTCAATAATCACAAAAGTAGTGTTCTTTTGGTTAGCAGGGACATCAGTGTCCCAGATGAATAAAGAAGTAAATGAGTGGGAGAAAACAGGTAATTATGCTGAACCAGTAAATGAATGACCTACTGACCTTCAGTTCTAATTGATTTTGTGGAGATAAATGTTTTTTTTTTCTCATATCAGCCATTTTGATATGTTTTGTTAGCTGGTAGATTTTTTTATGTGTAATTAATTTGTTACGTGGATATAGAATCAAATATTAGAAACAGGGAGGGAGGAAAGTTGTTCCATTAACCAGCGCAGCATTTACATGTGGTAGCTTGTACTTTATGGAATGACGTCATATCCAAGAGGATGAGCAAAAACCTCACATCATATTGATCATATTGCCAAAAGTCATATTCAGCATTGTATAGTATCTGAAGCCAGATGCAATGTACAGAAATATTGTTCCCCTTGGGCTGATATATACATACACACAAACCAAACTTATCACTAGTTACTTGGTGCACTTGTCAGTATATGTGTGCGTATATGTACAT
>JBAMYA010000020.1:2811541-2824591 GCA_037176975.1 Arrhamphus sclerolepis
GGATGTCCCTGCTCAGGCTGCTACCCCCGCGACCCGGCAACGGATGAAGCGGAAGAAGATGGATGGATGGATGGAATACTTTTTACATCCCTGATTGGAAATGCAGTTGTTGCAGTTTCCGTGATTTAATTATCTTCAAAGACTGATTGTAGAAGGTTCCCGCTGTGCTCAGGAAGGATCTCCTGTAGAGGTTTGTGTTGCAACAGATCTGAAGAATCCTCTGACTGAAGACTCTGTCAGAGTTTCCTCTTGGATTTTTTTTTTCAGCAGTGGTGGCGGCTCTCTGGGGAGCTGTGGAGGCCTAAACGACACTTGAGAATTTACTTTTACAACCTATTTATTGAATGGCCAGTAGAAGATGGCTTTTTAAAGGCTGAATGTAAGAAAAATAAATAAATAACAGAATAAATAAATTGAATAAATATTGGCCTAAATAAAAGTTGACCAATTAACTTAAGCTACCGATATGTTACGTAACGTTAGCTGGCCATTAGTGTTTTGTGAATGTCTATTTAACCCTTTTACACACATAATAATAACAGTCCACCTGGTTCTTATTCTAGATATTCTAAATTTCTCAAAATATGTCTTTTAAGTGATTTTTTTTTTCAGGATAAATTCAGCTTTTGAAATCTCTCAAGAAATTGTCATTTTTATGTGTTATAGATGCTTTAAACTGTGTGAAATAACCAAAAAAAAAAATTATGAAAAAACCTGAAGTTTTAACTTTATAAACATTGTAGATGACCAGATCTAAAGCTTTTGAGATGACAAAAATTAAATTTCAACTATGATACAACAACACAAGGAGTTTAGTTTGCCTGGACCTTTTTGGTTTCACTTAAACTGCTGATAAAAGTCCAGAAATGATATTTCACTTCACTCTGAAAGTACTATATAGCAAGAAGTCATCTAAAGACCGTGAAAACACCCCTAAACACCTCTAAACATTCACTGTTTGCACGCTCCTCTCATTCTCCTTCTCCTTTCTCGATGCTACATAACATAACACAGCGCAGGCATCGCTGCCACGACCGTAATGCAACGTATATCAGCGCAAAGCTTCCAGAATCTGTTGGAATTAAGACAATAGCGTAAACAGTTGAAGAGTTACGGTAATTTGAAAACTGCATGTGTTCCTGAAGCCAGCGACAGCTCCGGTTGTTGAATCTATCATGAGTTATCTTAAGCTAATAAATCTACCTTTTCTCCAGTACGTCGCTGTGCTATTTTCCAAGAGGACGCTCCTCTGACTATCTGACCTGCTGCCTGACTTAGGATTTAGGCTAAATCCTAGTTGACGAATAATTGTAGAGGAAACACTGCTCTCTGTTGCTGAATCTCTGTGTTGTCCATGATGGTTTTCATTTTCTGAACCAGTCAGCTCCAGAGGCTCCAGAACAGAACCAGCCTTCTTTACCAGGTTGTTCAGTTTCTTTCAGTCTCTGGCTCTGATGCTGCTCCTCCAAACACATGACTGCAGATCAGACTGAACCCTCCACAGCTAGTGAAAAGGACATTCTTTTATGACATTTCTGGTATCCAGAACTAGATAAAACAGATATGAAATTCTTTACCAGACTGCTTTTACCTGCAGTGGTCACAGCTTCAACTCCTGTTTTCCTACTTCTCTGTCACTAAACTTTCTCAGTTACAACCACACATTATTAAATTATTTTGAAAAAAGTTTGCTTTGCAAAAGTTAAATATTTTTGCAGAAGAATGAATGTGAGTAACCTGATGAGCAGTTTTAACCCTGATCTAACCTCTTCAATGTACAAGCAGCCTTATTAATCATCCTAGAATTGAGAATGTGCTGTCAGCTTTGCCTTGCATCTGTGAGATGGAAGAGATCCATTAAATGTGGGGCAACTTACAAAGCTAAGGCAGCATTAGCTTCAGCATTATTTGGTCATAAAGTACCCTCCCTCACTAAGTAAAGCTAGCCAAGTAGCCATTACATGTGATTCATAGACTTCTGTGGTGATTGTATTGCCATTGCAGTCCTGTTGTCTGCTTTGTTCTGAGTCATGTTTGTGAGATTTCCTGCAATCAAGAAAGTCCTGTTTAGAGCTGCTATGTGAAAACCTTATTTTAGCAAAATGATTGGATGTGCAGCTCACCATAGAGAGATTTTGGTTTTGTATACTGTATTGAGATGCATTAGTCACGTTCACCTTTAAAAAGTTCCATCCCTGTATCTGTTCATCCATTAACTTCTTCTTATCCTGAGTGTGGGTCAGGGAGACAGCAGCCCAGATCTCCTTCCTGGAGGCAGGTTTCAAACATCTGCTTCAGATGCTCAAACTGCTGGCTTCTCTGGATGTGAAAGACCAGCAGCTCGACTCCCTCGCTGATTCCCTCGCAAATGACTGAACTTCTCTCCCTATGAGGAAGAATCTCGCCACCCTACATTGGAGACTCATTTCAGACTGTTTCGCCAGCATTCAGAGTGTGGATTGAAGACCTTTGTGGCAGGTTCTTCTGCCAGATGTTCCATCTCCTTTCCTTTTAAGACTCAATCAGAGTTGGGGAACTGAGGACACTGATTGTTGAAGCTTTGTAGGTGGAGTTCTTTCCCATCCTTGCTTGATGTACAACTTCAGTTGTTCAACAGTCCAGGGTCTCTGTTGTCGTATTTAACACTTCATATTGCTCCACACATTTTCAATGGGAGACAGGTCTGGACTGCAGGCGGGCCAGTCTAGTACCTGCACTCTTTTACTATGAAGGCACGATGTTGGACCACGCACAGAATGTGTCTTGGCATCGTCTTGCTGAAATAAGCAGGGACGTTCCTCAAAAAGACCTTGCTTGGATGGCAGCATATGTTGCTCCAAACCCTGGATGGACCTTTCAGCATTAATGGAGCCTTCACAGATGTGCTAGTTAGCCATGGACGCTAACACACCCCCATACCATCACAGATGCTGGCTTTGGAACTTTGTACTGATAACAATCCGGATAGTCCTTTTCCTCTTTGGCCCCATCATATTTCGATGATGATGATTTCCAAAGCTATTTGCAATGTGGTCTCGTCAGACCACAGCACACTTTTCCACTTTGCTTCAGTCCATCTCAGATGAACTCTGGTCCAGAGAGGCTGGTGGTGTTTCTGGGTGTTATTGATATATGGCTTTTTCTTTGCATGGATGTAGATGTAGCGACCAGCTGTGTTAACTGTCAATGGTTTTCTGAAGTGTTCCTGAGCCCACGTGCTAATATCTTTTACAGAAGGATGGCGGTTTTCAGCCTTGCTGCTTACATGCAGAGATTTCTCCAGAATCTGAATCTTTTGATGATATTATGGACTGTAGATGATGAAATCCCCAAATTCCTTCAATCGTACGTTGAGAAACATTGATCTTAAACTGCTGAACTATGTGCTCAGCAGTTGTTCACAAAGTGGTGACCTTCACCCCATCCTGGTGAACCACTGAGCCTTTCAGGGAAGCTTCTTTTATACCCAATCATGACGCTCACCTGTTTCCAGTTAACATGTTCACCTGTGGAACGTTCCAAACAGGTGTTGTTGGAACATTCCTCAACTTTCCCAGTCTTTTGTTGCTCTTGTTCCAGCTTTTTAGGAACATGTTGCAGGAATCAAATTCAGAAAGAGTGACTATTTGCAGAGAAACAATAAAGTTTATCAATTTGAACATTAGATATCTTGTCTTTGTAGTTTATTCAAATTAATATAGGTTGAAGAGAATTTGCAAATCATTATATTTGTTTTATTTATGTTTTACACAGTGTCCAAACTTTATTGGAACTGGGTTTTTTGTTGCATTAATTTGCCATTAAATGTAATTTGATCTTCATCTATGTCACCAATATATCTTAAAGTGATTACCAACAAGCAATATAGTTTCTGGAGTCTTTATTGAACACTTTTTCATCCAGCACTGAGTTTTTTCCAGGTTGTGCTCAAACAGGGTGGGTAAAATGTAACGATTGCATCATATTTGCCTGTTTTTGTGACAGAATATATTCAGATCTCATTCTTACTCAAATTAATGCAAAAAAAAAACAGTTTTTGGGGTTCACATTCTTTGTCTTGCCAATGTATTTTAATATTGAATAAATAATTTTTCTGAGAATGTGTTACACATTGTTGACAAAGTTACATAAGTCAACCCCGAGGCCTTCACTCTCTTCTACACTTCAGTAGTATCAGATCGGTATCGCATATTGTCTTTTTACAAAGTCGATATCGTTGTCTGAACAGGAACTGAAGAAACAGGAATAGTGCATCTGAAATGGATTTGATTCTGCTTACATTTCCATGCTGGAAGAGATAGTTTGTCCAGCTTGGCACCAGAACTGGCAAACATTTGTTTCCCAGTTCACCAAATTCTTCTCCCGACCAAGTCATTTAGGGTTAATAATACCTGGAATAAGGGAAAACCACCAAAAAGAGAAGGCCTACGTGTCACGTTATTTGCCTGTCAGGCTGTAATACATTACTGTCCGGTATGACGGGTGATGTGCCTGGACACTGCTGGAAATTACTGCTCTTTATGGCTGGGGCAATCACATTCCCCCCTCGTGCTTTCCTCTTCCCTTTCTTTATTCCTGGCGGCATATGATTATATTACCCATCTTGGAATGACTTCAGCAGAGACAGTGCTATTCCCAGGGAGCTGTCTCTCCCTGCTGCAACTCAATCCATACCCAATTGGACTGGCCTGTGATTTATAGAAAATTCTCTCCTTCGGAGGAATGCTCATTCAACACACACATATACTGTGAATTCTTGCTCAGCAACTCGCGAAGCGTTTGGTCTCAGGTCACGACGAGGCAAAGAAGTGAACATCAGTGGAGAAAGATGTGCATTCAGAAATCACAGACAGACACATGAACCATAAAGGAAGAGGTGCAGTTGTACATGCAAGCTTATTTACTTCAAGAAGAATCAAATCAACAAGATGTTCTTCTGCTCTTTGTGTGCATGTCATTTCCAATCCATCTTCAAGGGAACAGTCAAAATTAGCCTTGGGCAGTGTCATGCTTGCTGTCTGCTTTACTGATTAGTGGGATTATTCATCTAGATGAGTTACTTTTGCATCTGTGTAGAGTTCATCAACATACCCTGTGGTGTAAGAGGTCAAAGGCTGGTCAGCTGACAACAGCGGCCATCAGTTCAGACCTGAAGCAACGTGATGCTCGTAGATTGTGGCAACTTCCTGATAACCCCCTCCTCAGACACGTTCTATAGATGTGTGCAGAACACATTCATCTATATTCAGCACAACTAAATTGAAAGATTTAGGGGTTTTACTGGTCATATCCCGGAAGTCTTGAAAGTATCAATAATGTTGAGTCCTCGGTCTATGAGACCAGGGCAAATAGATCTTCCCATTCTAAACAGTATCATTCACACATGATAAAATCTGCTCACACTATTCTCAGAATCATGCTGCGTCTTTGGAAGCACACATTTTCCCAAGCACAACACTCCCTTGCTACAAAGTGATGCAACACTTCTAACAAAGATGCAATCTGGAGGAGCATGTGTTTTCGTAACAGTTCGTCTTAAGTACCCAGCACAGTTGGCATCCTTCTGCTGCTTTCTTTCACTTTATCACCTTGCCGGATATCATCCGCATATTCATCGCTGGTCATCCTGAGGTGTTGAGGTATTGCATACTCAAGGCCAGAGCTGAGGTCAGGCAGAGAGGAGCTGCTGAGATCTTGCTTCTGCATTGTTCTTAGATTGTTTGGGAACAATGAGGAGTCTTTTTAGGTCTCATTTTATTGTCTTCTTACATTTTATCCATCAGTCTTTAAATGACAACTTAAAATTTACTGTTCTCTAACTTATTTTTCTGCGTGTGACCTCCCATCTTTTTAGAGAGCCATTCACTATCAGTGCTAAAGTACTGATGGCTGTTGGTGAGGAGACAGAAGAGACAGTGACACGCAGCTGTGGGCTGATAGACTTTCCACTGGAGTGGATTAAATCAGCATCAGGCTAGTGGAGCTGATTACCTCAATACGAAAATGCAGTATCTTAATGGTACATATTTTCATGAGGCAGCCCAGTTGCCTTTCATTTTGCAGCTAATATGTCTATTCTTATGAGTCATTTACTTCTTTAATTACCTTTAGCAGCAGATGCACAATGGTGTATTAATGTGAATGATTTTTACTGCCACTTTATCATACTGAGCCTGTGAAGTTGAAAGGCGTAATTGAGGTGGAAGAGCGACTCCTGAGAGAAACAATATTTAGCTGACAGTTCCTCTTGTACTTTAGGAGGGTGTTTATGAGTTTACACTGCTCTAAAGCTGTAATAAAAGCAGTATTCATTTAATAAAGGCTGGGAGACAGAAATGCTTTCACTGAGATCGCTTCAGTTATTGAACCATCCCGGGAAGTTTCGTGTGATCAGACATCACCGTGTGTGCCTGTTTTTCGTGCACTGCTGTATATGTTTTCTCATTGTGCCTTTGCATGTGTTTTGTGGCAATGAAATAACTGTTTGCAGCAAGCAATTCCTTATTTACACAACTGACAAGCCATGTCATTTGCATGTGTGTGCTTACATTGTGTCCATGTGTTTTTGTCTGCCGCTTGTGTACTTTTCTTGGTGTGATTTTCTGATCCAGACTGCTCTGAATAGAGGCCTTCTTTAGCCATCTGTTGTTAAGCTGCTGTCTAAGCAAGGCTGGGGAATCCAAACAAACCCAGAGCACACAGCAAACGGAAGCTGTCAGGACTGCATAGCTGAGTTGACCCTGCCGGGCAGTGGGGAGTGGTTAGGGAGGGGTGGTCTCTGTACCAGGCTCTGAGTGCCCCAACTGCCTGTTTGGGGCACTGTTTACCCTCCCCTCTGTACCTCTTACAACCTCCACCCCCTCTCTGCTGCATTCTCTTTTTTCCATTTTTTTTCTGTTTGCCACTGTTTTTCTCTTCTTCCATCTGTCACCCACTCAACTCCACTCCCTCCATCATCGTTCCTGCTACAGCAGCCCTCTCTCTTCTGTCTCCACTCAGTTCATAACTTATCTTTCGTCATGCTTTCCTTATTTGTTCCCCAAAAAACATTTGTAATGTCACCGACTTACCTGTTGAGGAGGGGGAGGGAGGTTACAAGAGGAGCTACGTATGTTGGGTAAACAAAACAGGACTTTTAAGTCGGCTTTTGTCTTATGTAAGTGCACACTCGTCTTTGTTGTTTAAACTTGGATATTTGAAATGTTTAGCCTTTTCATAAATATTAATAGATTAGTTGAAAAGTAGAACTAAGGAAGGGAATCTAATGGTTTGAAGTGCGTATAAAACATTGATTTATTTATGTATTCAACTTGAATTAGTTGGAAAATCTAAACACAGACTGGAGAGTGTTGTTGCAAGACCTCTGTAATGTGCAAGGTTTGAGCGTCAGGCCTGTTTTCCATGTGGAGTGGCTTTTTGGAAATGGCCTTAATTAGATACTGAGTGGGAAATCAGACTTTCCCTGCCTTCCATTGCAGATAAATTTCTGTCTTACTGAGGAAAATAAACAAGGAAAAATAAAACCAAATGACATGTTACATGTTTTTGAAATAATCAATCAGTTCAATTCCAATTCAGTTCAGTTCAAAAATACTTTATTCATCCCTGAAGGAAAATTCATTGTTGCAGTAGTCATCATGATTTAATATCCTTCAAAGATTGATTGTGTTCAGGAAGGATCTCCTGTAGAGGTCTGTGTTGCAGCAGATCTGAAGGATCCTCTGACCGAAGACTCTGTTGATGAATCTCTTTTGTAGAGGATGTTCAGGTTGTCCATGATGTTTTTCATTTTCTGAACCAATCAGCTCCAGAGGCTCCAGAACAGAACCAGCCTTCTTTACCAGTTTGTTCAGTTTCTTCACATCTCTTGCTCTGATGCTGCTCCTCCAACACATGACTGCAGATCAGACTGAACTCTTCACAACAGACTGATAGAAGATCTGAACATCTGGCTGAAACACTAAGCTAAGCTTCCTGAAGAAGGAAAGTCTGCTCTGTCCCTTCTTCTAAACAGCTTCAGTGTTGTGTCTCCAGTCCAATCTGTTCGAACACTGAAGTATTTCTGCTCCTCCACCATCTCCACTTCTTCTCCATGATGGAAATACTTTCTGACATCAATCTGGTTCTCCTAAAATCCACAGTCGTCTCCTTTGTTTTGTTCACGTTTAAGATGAGATGGTTGTCTCCACACCATGCCACATAGTGGTCCACCAGTTCTCTGTCCTCAGTCTCTTGTCCAGCACTTTTGTACTGATTGAAGAGAAATGGAAGATCTTCACAGTGCTGCTGCTTTGTCCAGATGACTGTGGGTTCATTGAAGCAGGTGTATGATGACATCTTCCAACTCCAACACAACAATGTTCAGAAACATGTTTTCTGACTCAGGTGGACCAATAAAAGTCTTTCTAGGACTTTAATGATGTGTGATGTTAGAGCTACAGGTCTGTAGTCACTAGGAGAAGATGGATGAGATCTTTTAGGTGCTGGAACAAGACAGGATGTCCTCCACAGCACCAGAACCTTCTCCTGGATCAGACTGAGGTTGAAGAGCTTCTGTAGAATCCCACATGGCTGGTCAGAACAGGCTTTCAGGACTCCATCTGGACCTGCAGCCTTGTTCCTGTTCAGTCTCTCCAGCTGACTTCTAGAGACAGACAGGTGGGAGGGGGAGGTGCTGGGGGTTCCAGCATTTCCTGATGCATCCTTGTTTTTTCCTCTCCACTTCAAATCTCTGTCTTCCATGTTGTCGGACAGAGAGACTGGAGTCTGGGATATGATCCTGCAGCCACGTCTCAGTGAGACACGTTATACTGCAGCCATGAAAGTCCAGACTTGTCCTCATTCAAGCTCGTCCATCTTATTTGGACCTGATCTCACGTTCCCCATTAGGATGGAGGGGACGTCTGGTTTAAACTTCCCCTTTCTCTTACTGCGCTCCTGCTCTACATCCACAATGCCTCCTCTTCAACTCATCAGGGATTTGCAATTTCAAACTGCGATAACGTTGGTTCACAAATCACAATCAGCTGTTCTCTTTTGAAAACAAGTCTCTGCTATGGTTACTCATCATAACAGGAGGTAAAAAATTGATTAAGTATTGAAGTAAATTCCTAAAGCAGCACAGAATTCAAAGTGGAATAAAAAGTAATATATATATATATATATATATATAAGAATAAAATCAATGCTGTCAATCAAGAAGAAGATGTAGAAAAAGCTAGCAGAGCTGGTGCAAATATCAGAATAAGAATAATCCCCATCAAATAATAAATCATATGCATTCAAGTTTAAAACACAGGCAGTACAAGTGCTTAGTAAACATGCAAATGTTTCAGTTTTCACCTGTTTACCTGATCCATTGGTGAGAGAAGGACCTGGCCTCCTCTTTATAAAGAAGAGTACTGAAGTGATAAATGTCAGTTGACTTGAGATGTGCAGACAGTCGGAAAGTCACGCAAATAACCTTGACATTTAGGCCGCTGGAACTGAAACCCACAGAGGATACAGAGGGACACCAGAGGGCCTGTTATCTTCTGATCTGGACTACATTAACAGCTAAGCTATTAGTCCGGTTGTAGTTGGCTGTCTCTGAGCCACGCTCTCCTGACAAAAGCCTTAAGAAATGGCTGCTTAGTAAATACAAGAAACGCACACCAACAGAAACATGCAAACAGATGCACATTCAGTCCTCCTCTTTGCTCAGTGGCCGCAGGGATCTGGTTCCACCTGCTCACACATCTTCTAGCAGTTAGGAGTAATCCACTTCAAACCAGTTCACATTCAAGGACTTTCTTAGCCCCAGCAAGAGGACCCCAACACGTTTTTCTGTTTTTTGATTGTTTTTAATTTTTTTTTAATGTTTTTTATTTAGTTTTATCACATTAGATTTTATTTAGGTTATGTTATCATTTATTTCCTTATGTCATATCTTTTGTTCTGTGAAGCACTTTGGTTTAAATGTGCTGTATAAATAAAGCTGACTGCTCTTGACTTGTTGACAGGCCTGAACAAACAGTGCCAGCCCTCTAGTTTCCCGCTGTCTTGCTTGAACCCTGACGGAGGTGTCCTGAATGGTGTTCTCAATTACTCATTTACCCATATCACGTCTTTCTGTCACCTTTTACCACATTTGTTTCCTATTTGTCTGTCATGTAAGTGAATATGATTAAAGCCAGTTGAATCTGTCACACTTGATTCAAGTAGGCGGATGCCCGGCTATTCCCTCGGGTTGGTTGATACCGTTTTTGATTGTTACATTGTCTCAGTTAAGTTGCATGACATGAGAACAGAGGCAGATCTATCAGAAATATGTCTGGTTTTTGTCACAGTGGGTAAAGGTACAGAAAGGGATTCAGCACAACGCAGACTTGACTGTGTGGCAATGCACTGAGCTGGGATTTGTACGACACCCAGAGCTGGCTTTAGCAGCAGGAAACCCCAAAGTCTGTAAATAATCCACATGTGTAGACTGCACATACAGACATCCAGTACTTAGTAGTTCCCTTATCACAGCGTGATAGCCCAGGGGCTTGTGAGATGCTCCAGCCTCTTTTCACAAATACAGTGTGAAAACAGATGCAGAAAAATGTCAGTTTCCTTTTCTTTTTTTTATTTTATTTTATTCAGGATCTTGCCTTAATATGGGGACGCAGATGTGAAGATATTTCAAATGTCAAAAATAATAGAGCATTTCAAATGCAAATCTTCAATTTTGCTGATTAAACCTTGTAATTTCTTAAAGGGATGTTTCCAAGCACCTCCCTCACTCCCTCTGATCTCTGTGCATAAGTGTAGTCACAAAGACTTATTACCTATATAGTGTGTACGTTTAGTTGTGTGTAAAAGTTTGCTTCCCAAACACCTTCACGTTGGAATTGTAACAGTGTGAATCTAATTTGGTAATGTTTTTGAGCAGCAGTGATGAAAAATTATTATCATTAACATCATCATCATTATTATTATTATTACTTACATTCCTGCAGCTGTGTGTGTGCACATTACACACGTCAGTTTGTACATATATAGTCTGTGGCCCATGCATTACATCTACTTTAAATTTAAAACAAATGTTCACTCTGGCTGTGTTCCAGATTGTGCACTTGTGCCCTTTTGCTTGCTATTTTGAGGGCGTAAGTGTGTTCACACTTACAATTCTGTTGTTGTTCAGTATACTGCAAGTACTGAAACGAGTCATTTAAAACAGTCAGAAAATTGTGTGTGGATGGGAGTACATGTGGTTGCCATGTTGTCAGCCATTCACCCTTATAAAACTGGCAGCATGCTGTAAGTAAAATCCATATTTGGCACTGAAGATGATACAACTTTTATGAAAAAAAAGGGTGTCATATTAGACACATGAGGCGAAGTGCAGGCTATGCAATGCTAAGTACAGCATCTATTTATTGCCTTAAGTTAGTTTTTTGCGCAGATTTTACGCTGGATGTCTTTCCCGACACAAACGGGACCTCCTGCATAGACATAAGCACTACAAATGCTATGGAGCCTTGACTCTTTTCTTTCACAAATATCTGAAACAGTTGAATCTTATGTTTCTTTTTCTATCTTGTGGCCTTGTTACCATTGTTGTAAACCTAATTTCCCTCGAGGAACAATAGTGGCCCAAACTAAACTGAACCAAGAAGGGAAACTGGTTTCATTTTATTTGAAATTCAGAATAAACAAAAACATCAAATCTGTGGCTTTAATCTGGGCGAAGCATCTGAATAAGAAAGTTGCCATCATCATTTCCGCTAAAAGCACAACAACAATTTTAAATTGGGACAGTACTCATTCGCAAACTGTGCACGTAGAAGCACTGTGTACATAGTGCACATGTTGGCGTGTACTCACAAAAGTACTCCATTCACATAACCTGTGACTCAAAATTAAATTTGTTTGTTGTTTTCAAAAGTTGAAGGTGTTGTCTCCTAAAACAAATGATTAGCTGTAAACTAAGATTTTTTTTTTTGGTTTGTTTCATAAAATAATTCAGATAAATGGAAAGTGCAGATGCAGGGCAGAAATCTAGCTGAGCTGGTGCTCAGAAGCTTGATTTTGGTTGGTAGTAAATTAGACTATAATGTGATTGGTTGTCATGATTTTGATGATGAGTGACAATTAAAACTGCATTAATATCTAGATCACCGTATTAGTGGGTGGTGCTGCTGGAAACTGATGACATTTTCACATTTTACATGTAGCTAATGACTCAAAACCACACACCAAAAAACCATTATGGATAGTTTATTTTATTTATCTTTTGTGACAAAAAGATCACATCTTATTTTTAGTCTCAAGCAATAAAAACACCAATTATCCTTTCATTTATTCATTCATTTTATTTTCTGTTCCCACTTTAATCTTGCTCAGGGACGCAGGAGTCTCCAGGAATCTGTCCCAGCTGTTGCAGGTTGCCAGTTCATCAGATAAAAAACACACAAAAAAACTGTAGAAATGGTATAGACGCTGTAGTTATAAAAGTGCAAGTATCAACAGCTCTCTATTTTCTGATACAGCTTCATTGTAGGAGTTTCCACTGCAGAGACAAAACTATTTTTTTTACTCATCAATAATTCTAGCGACTTCTCCGCCTACTTACGACGTCTGCTTGTGTCCACCAGCCACACATTGCCTGGCACATCTCCTACATGCATGTGTTTATCTTGCATCCAATCCCTTTCAAAGTAAAATGAAAAGCAGATTATTTCCAGAAGTAAAAGAAAGCTGTGAAACAGAAGACTGGGGGCTCTGTAAACCTTGCAGTGACACTTTTTTTTCTTTTTTTTTTGTAAAGCTATGGATAATAGACATCTGAAAAGCGTGACACCTCCAGTGGTCTTTTTACAAACTTGAAAGAAACATTCCTTAGTATGAGGCCAACCACATAAGCGCCTGTCAGCTTGCAGGTGTTACAGTCCTGACCCCAGCTTACCAACAACACTCTTTACTCATTATGTAACTTTGATTAAAAAAAAAAAAGCCACAATCTCATCATCGTACTTATTTTAATTGGAAAACTAATTTGATAAAGCTGAAAAATGTTGTAAGCTG
>JBAMYA010000020.1:2824691-2840952 GCA_037176975.1 Arrhamphus sclerolepis
TGTAAGCTGTCTTCATAATGTTCCTATTTCATGAAACAAAATGGAATTACTATTAAAAACCACCATGAAGTTCCCCTGCAGAATGCTTAAGGTAATACGTTAATGGAGTCATAACTGTCCGACAGTTACCCCGTGCTGTTACTAAACCATATATATATGAAGATGCATAAAAAGCAAGAGTCCAAAGCCAGCCTCAGGCTACCCGTGTTATACTGTATGTGAGCTTTTTAATATGTTCAGCAACTCAATTCTTTTTATTTTTCTGGCTTCATTATAATATTGATGTAAAAATATGAATATTACTTTGTTTCAGTCTCAGTACTTCTTAGCAACTGGTCTTTGGCTTTGTGTTTGTTTCCTCAGTAGTTATTTGTTTGTTTATATTTTTTATTTTGCTGTATGTATTGATGAATTGTGGAAATTGTAATTGAAATTGTAGAAAGACTTCCCAGAAATGTTTCTTTTTCATCCATTACTGTCTGAACTTCCTATCATATCCTGTTGACTCAACTCTCTTTGTTCCAACACCCTTGGTTGTAAACCCAGACACACACACACACACACACACACACACACACACACATTTCACTGCATGTGTCATCAGTTAGAGGGAAGAAGAAAACAACACTGTTTACTGTTCAGAATTACCCGTAATACCACACCTTGGGTGTAATGATTGAGTTTGTTACCACGTTGTTTTTTTGTTTTTTTTTTATTTCAGTTTTCTAATGAATTTTCACTTCTTCAGAGGTAGAAGTTAAATTACAGTTAACCGTAGTGAAAACTTTAACTCGTTTTATCAGTTTTTGAATTTGGACGTTTCTTTTTTGGAATTTGAAAGTTTCTTGTTTCCTGAAAAAATTACTGGAAAATACATTTAGAAAACAAATATTTGTCTTTGAATGTCAAAGGTCTTCAGAACTTTTCAAACTGTAATTATAATTAATTTCTAACCACTGAAAGGACTTATAATGTCATGAGAACTGTCTTAAAACTCATTCAGACCGCATGACTCCCTCCCTCTCTTCAGTTCACTTCATACTTTTGCATGAGTTTTTTATTCATTCTGAGGTGCTTTAGAGTAAAATCATAATGCCAACAATGTAAAGTAAAAATGCCTGGAAGTAAATCTTGCTTAGTTTGAATTTTAGCACTATCGTTATGCGTGTGCTTTCTTTATGGGGGTTCCCCCAGAAATTTCAGTGCAAAAGCAGTTAGTTTTGCAGAATGAAATATGTCATTTATCTTTGTCTGAGGAAGACGGAGACAGACAGAGAGACAGAATTTTTATGCTTTAAAGTTAAGTATGGTGAAATATAAGGAGTGTGGCCTCTCTGTAGCCTGTGGTCATATTAATGCTACATGATGTCATCCGACAGCCGTGTGTCTGGGAGGGTCAATATCCCCACCCACGCACAGACCATCATACAGCTGTTCACTTCAACTCCCAAACTGTCTCTCCCCATTCTGTCTCAAACTATTGTCTGACTTTAGTGGCACTAACACTTTACTGGCATCTGTGTTTCTGTCTGCACACAGGGCTTTCTGTTTGTGTGTTCCCTTTTGATATCTTACTTTCACATGGTTTTCACACTCACTTTTTCACACATTACTCTTTTTCCCTTTTTTGTAGTCTGTTTTCTCTCAATATCCTTTTGTCAAACATTCCACTGAATACTTTTACTTTTTTTTTATGAATTTCTCAAATAACTGACTGGAGTAGTAATCAATTGTCTCTATATGAGATGAGCTTGGACGCATCGCGCAACAGTTTGTTTAATCATTGGAGCAATCGTCTGAGTATCATGGAAAGAATGAGGCCAGTTATTTACCCAGATGGTTTATTGGTGGAGGTGTGAGGCTGGCCAGCTCACTGTGGGAACACAACGCTTGCTTTTCTTGGTATCGCTGACCGTTTTCAAGACCACTGTGTTTTTTCCCCCCCAGCTCTCTGGCTTTGTTTGCTCTGGATGGCATGCTTGATTATTTATCGTAAGGGAAAAGGGAGTAGCTGGAGCAATAAACATGTGTCTGCACTGTATTTTTTTCCACTGAGAAGGCCGTGTCCTTTAACAGATATTTGAAGCAGCCATAAAGTCTTTTATTTGCTTTCTAGAAGAGTGAAAGGATGATCTAAAGCACAGATTAAGTTGTATTTGTTGTAAGAATAACCAATCAACAGTTCTTCTGGATGCCTGTTGTGGACTTTTTAGTTTAGTCTTTGTTCATTTATTTTGACATCTGTTAATTGTACAGACCTGCTTTGGTTTTAGCACTTTGAATAGGGGTGTTTGAAAGACTCAATGTGCTGTTTTTATTCATTTTTTATACCTGTTAAAAGGTAAGAGGACACATCTTTGCTGGTAAAAGGTACCAGAGTGCTCTCACATGGCTTTGGACCTTCATGTTTTACCTCTACCGTGTCTTCTGAGCATTTTGACGGTTTTTTAACACTTTTTTTTCTTTTGTGTTCCCCTATTAGGCCCTTCAAGTGGCACGGCAAATTCTCCTCCAGCAGCAGCAGCAGCAGCAGCAGCAGCAGTCTCATCAAAACGCTGGCCGCAAATCCCCCAAAGCCAACGACAAGCAGCAGAGCCTACAGGTACTGTAAACATGTTGTCATTCACAGATAATCTCCTGTATATTAGCACATCATTATCAGGTGGTTTAGTTATTTAACTTTGTGGTTTCTGAAAAAAAAGAAAAATCAAGTGAACTTATGCAACTCTCACAAGAACACAGTGTGCAAGTAAAAGTAAAGCACTGGGCTAAGTTCACAAACAGGAAATTTAAATTAGCACTGCAGAATTTGCAGTTGCTCTATGTATCTCCTACACACGCACACACACAGTCAAAAAATGTGTCTTCTCCGTCTTGCCTGAACATTAGGTGAGACTAAGTTGGACTGATAGAAGAAGTTGTTTGTGGCGTGTTTTGGATCACTCATATTTTGTAGATCGTCGTTATTCATTTGTGCAACACACAGGATTTTCTTTCTTCGCTGGCCTTTATTCTGGAGGTATTCGGGTATTTTTCTGTGAACAGGAGACACTGAAAAGAGAAGTGAGTCTGACCAAGTAGGAGAAGCTCCCTGCTTTCCCTGCTTGCCCCTCATTTCACCCCAACATGCTTCACACACAGTAAATGGAGTAAATATACAAGAAGGGCTAAGTCCCCACCACCAGCAGCAGGGGACGCTCTAGAGGAGCCCATGGGTGGGGTGGATGTTCCAGTGGGTGGCATTAAAGGTGAAGGATGGAAGTGCTTATGAGAGTTAAAGAGGTGATTGGACAGCTATTCAGACTGCAGAGAACAAGACAGAAAACATCAGAAAAAAAGCTTTGTTTATATTTCATAATACCTTGCTTTCAATTTGAACAGTGCTGCATATCTGATGCAATATTTAACGGTAATTTCAGATCAGCTGCCTCAGAGATGTGTATCGTTGTTTGAACAACGAGCAGTTGTTTGTGTCAGTGTGAAATTGCAAACGACTTCAGGGCATATTTGTTAATTAATACAGAGGCCCTGTTCTCTATGCATGTATATATATATAATATTTAATACCCTTACTATCCCATTGGGGGCCCTTTTTAATGAGCTATTGTTGCAGCTAGGTCTAATGTCAGGTTGTGGAAAAGCCTCTTTGTTGTGCAGATGTCTTCGGAATAGCTCCAGAGGATGAAATATGACTGTGATGACCTTTCAGTTGTGTGCATATTTGTCAGGATTCAAATAAGTTGAAAGGATCAAACTAAACAGTTTCCCCAGCCTGCCAGGGAATTAAGCTGCAGAGGTCAACAGAGGGGACCACAACGGCAGATTCCAGCATACAGCCAGTTGTTGGTACATAGTGAAGTACGAGACCATCTCCTGCAGACAAAGACAAAATTAAAATTCTAATTTATTAATGTATACAGAGAGCTTGGCCAAGCTGTCACTCAGCTATTGAAAAGAGAGTCCCCCCCCCCAAGCCTTTCCCCTCCCCTCCTCTGCCCAGTTCTTGTGAGGAGAGCTCAGGCTTGTTGTAGTGTCTAACTAATGCTGTAAATTGCCTGCTCGCTAACGTTTCAAGTTTTATTTTACTTGGTTGAAACTGCCATTATGAAAAAGCCACAGGTCCAGACAAATGTTTGTTGATCTCTGGATTACATATTCTGCTAATTAAATACTCCTCCACGCGTAGACACTCAGGAAAAATGTTCATGCATAAACATCAGAATATCGTTCCGTGTGGGCATGTATTAGGCTTGATTTGTTTTGTTTGTTTGTTTGTTTGTTTTCTTGGAGCTAAGATTTGGGTCGTCAGTGCATTTTGTGCCACAGCATCGGATCTCGTGGTGTGACTTATTTCATTTACGGCGTGCTCAGAGCAGTCCCTTCACACAGAACATCCGCATCACACCGCCTGGATAATGATTATATGTTGAGCTGCACTGGTTCATCAAAAGGCATGATCCAACAATTATGAGACTGTAGTAAGCTGACACCTCATAAGAGAACCTGCTCTACAGACGAGACTCCATTCATCTCAGCACGAGAAGATGTGCAGAGACTTTTACTCATTTGGAGATGTGACTCACTTTACAACTCATTCCAGTCAAAAATAATGAAGCACCGTACATGTATGAAATGTCTGAAAAAAAGTGACCTGTGTGGAGTACTAAAGGGGAAAAAATATGAGTCAAACAAGCTTCAGAATCCTTGATCAGCATTAAATGGCTCTTTGGTTTAATATCTCCAAACAGGGGCACCTCCACTCCACACCCCCGAGCCCCCGGACCCCCGAGCCCCTGCACCGCCCACCGCTGTAGATGAAGATGCCTGTGCTGTATACTCAGCAGCTTAGAGGCTTTTTAATCATACTAGAGATACAAACAGCTGCTATGCAAGCTGGAAAGCAGCTAAACATACTTGACTGGTCGAAAAGCCAGTAAATTACATTGACAGAATGACACGTGTAATTAAAAGAATCCATGCCACTTTTACCTTTTGTGCTTCACACCTACAGTGGCACAACAACAAGAGCCAGCAACTCCCACCCCGCTAATTACCATTATCAGTGGAATGGTAGGGTTTGACTCATTAGTTCCATGTGCATTTAATTAGAGGCAGGCTGAAATTGGATTTAACTTATTACTTTTTCATGGATCACTTTCTTGTCATCACTTCAAATTGGATTGCAGCCCCAGGTAACTAATTATGCCAGCTGCAGGATCAGGAGTGGAGAAATAGGTAATTAGGAACAACACTGTCGGACCCTAGCTGATAGTCCACTAGCACCAAGGTGGGGGGAGGGGAAATTACTGCTCGTTTGTAGTGTTGCTCACGAGACTGGCTGGTTAACTACACTTGTTTGCAGGGGATCCTCGGTGTGCAACCACCTCCTACGGGGGATTATCTGGCACTGAGCTGGGCAGTAGATGTTGTGGCAACATGGCATGTTTGCTATCAGTGTCATATCCTGATTATGTCTGTTTCCCATCCATGATTGTGTGTGAAACAGGGTTTCACAATTCATGACACTGTTAAGGTCCTTCCAGACATGCACTGCTGTCCATGAACTGAATGGCAGCTAAACATCTTTTAGTTGTTCTGTTTGTAAAAAAAGAAAAAGATAAATAAATAAAAAACCTGGTGCTTTATTGTAATGCTTCTGTGATGGTGGTCTGATAAGTTACTGCATCACTTTCAACATGCAACAAATGCAACACAAACTTCAGCAATCACATAAGAAGCATTTACCACAGCCATGGGTAACTTTATCCTGATCAGTTGTTTAGAGTAATTCTAAACTAAATAAATAAAAGTTCAAGCCTCTGTTTTATATCTGTGGAGCTGAATCTTTTTTTCCCAGTATGTGAACCAAAGGAACTACTTCTGCTCTCTTAATATTTATCAGTATTTTTAACCATGCCCATCCACTTCCATGTATTACTGCAGTGCAATTAAAGCCTCACAATCAGTTGCAGACTGTTCAAGATGAAACGTGCACAAAAATTCCATTATACAGTGCTGTGTTTTCCAAAACCACCATGCGTTTGCCATGCTAATATTCGTTGTTTTGGTAAAGTTTGACATGTAGCGAGAAAAGTGATTTGGTACAAACTTACTTGAACTGGAAACTGTCTGTCACTTTCACGTGGGTATATGTAATTGATCTTGGAGATAGAACTTTAATGTAAACATGAGCAGTAATTGAATGATTTTGCTTCATTGAGATACTTAAACAGATTAATGTTGTACATGTGTAGACGGGACTTTCAGTAAGTTAAGTGTTTGTCACATGACACTAACTGGTCTCTGCCTGTTGTTAATTTTACTGATTAGTGTATGATTTGTTTCATCTCACACACAATGAAAATATGCTGTGCAAGCAAGCAGTTTCTTTATCTACTTTTTAGTCCATTACAGTCACAGTCCGTACATCTTTCTTCTCGATTCTTTTTTTCTTCTCTGTTTTCCTTCTTTTTTTCAGCGTATTCAAACCATAGTGTGTCCAGCCCTGCAGAGGGCATCTCCAGGTCAGAAGATAATGTTTTCAGTTTACATGATGAAAGCCTTTTAAGTTGGAGAGCTTTCTTCCAACACCCCTCCTCCCTACACATCCTTCATTTGTGGTTTGTTGGGAGGGGGGGGGGCATGGTGTGACACAATACAGGGGCCAAGCCTCTGTGTGACAGGACAGGAAAAAGCCGCTAGCTCTCCTCCTCTCCCTCTCCTACTGTTTTTTGCAGTTGGCCCATGGCATTGTCCTGACGCATGTATACCACAGAGCTCCAATCTGTAAGCCATTAGAGCACTAGGCCAAAGCTTGTCATCTGGAGCTCAGCCAGGGCTGCAGGGTGATCTGAGGCAGCATTTTGAGGTGTTCCCCCAGCCCAGTTGACTGCTGGCACAAAGTGGCCCTGCAGCGGTGGCCCACTGACGAGATGACATTTGTCTGGATTAATGTTCTGATTAGTTATCATGAGATAAAGACTCAGTTAACTCCTGGGAGACCTGTCCATAGCAGAATGTAAAACACAGAGTCTGATGTTAAACTTCATCAGCTATGTATGTCTGGGACGTTTTTGTTTGTTTGTTTTTTTTTGTTTGTGTTTTTTTTGTAAAGACGTCTCTAGGTGACATCAGTGGTATGATGTGTGCTTTGCTTTGAGGTGATACAATTTGTGAGGAATGATAAGCAATACACCAGAGCAGGTGCTCACGGGGAAGCCACAGAACAGACGCCGCTTGTTTTTCTTGTCATATCGTAAAAATGCATTATGTACATTATAGATTAGAACCAGCTTTGGGATAATCCTTTCAGAATGAAGTCATCTGTTCCAGTAACACATAGTCAAGCAGTGACTGGGGGGGGCTGCTGTGTTAAGAACTTTTTCCCCACCAAGACGATGACTGTCGAATTGACTCCAGTCACAGTGCTGGCAGCCAGTATATACCGTTTTCAGGATGCTCTGTTCATCAGAGGCCTGATGTTTCCCTTCAAGCAGTCAAAGCTCTCAAGTGTCCAACCCACGCAGAGACACAAAATACATACACCCCCCTTTATATTTGTTGTATCACTGTGTCATCCTTTGGTGCTGTATCTTGATGTCGGCCGTGTGTTGTTGGAAGTCTTTCACACGAGGGTTGGTAGATGGACACAGTCAGCCGTAACGTTAATAAACACTAACAGCTCTGCAAGGTGCCGTCAAGTCAGCGTCAGCTCACAATGATTTTTTTTTTTTTGTCACTGCACATTTTTGGCAACTCTGATTCCATTTTCACTTTTGTTCGAATGACGGAAAGAAAGAAATATAGTCTTGCTCAGACGGCGACAGAAAAATCCAGAAGAGCTGTTTGACAAAATGATTTTACATGTCTGTGGGAAATTATAGTTATAGCAAAGTAAACTCAACTTTATTTATAAAGCACTTTAAAAATCAACACAGTTGGTCAAAGTGCTGGACACTGAAAGAATTGAAACAGACAAAAGCAATAGGAAGGATAAAAGGCAACATGTCAAAACTGGGTTAAAAGGAAACAATAAAAAGAATGTAGAATAAAAGTGTAACTTAAAGAAATGTAAAAACAGGAATGTAAAAAACAGGGGTGGGTCAGCCTGCCCGGAAGTAAAACAAAATAACCTAAAAGAGTGGGTCGACCTGTTACTGATTAATTACAATAAAATCGTCGTCTGAAGCATCATGTAATTCTCAAACTATTTAGAAGCGTCGCTACACAACGTGTAATAATGGGATGTTTGCATCTCCATAGATTGGTTTGTTGGCCGGCGTTAGAAGCTGCACGGGCAGGTGACGAGATACAGATGCAGCTGTAAACTCATGCATCCAACATCACCGGCATGAACTCTCCTTAAGAAGAACTAAAAGAGCCACCCACCAACTCTAAATGTGGCTGATTACAGTAAACCTCATCATTTTTACTTATAGCAGCAAGTTATGATGTGGCAAAAAGAAAAAAACAAAAGCCATTTTATGTTAATTTGAGCGTAGTTTCAGATTTTGTGATAAAGATAAATATTTCTTCCCAGCTAACATAGTATCACAATTATAAACTGCTATTATCACCTGCTGAAATCAAATACTGAGTTCTTCTTTGTATTAATATCATTTTCGCTTTAAATCAAAGATGAATCAGTTGCCAACAAGACAAGGCAGAAATTCCCCCGCCTCCTAAAATCGACATTTCTCAAAGCCAAAAGCATTCTTGTTTTGACTAAGTGAAAAACCACACTAAAAACACAAGCTCTGTTATACTCTGGCTTGCATATTACCCCAGGAAATATTTTTGCAAATACAGAGTTCACATGTGCTGACTAAACAATGTGTTACTGAATGCTGAAATTAAAAGTAAATACCCAAATCCATATATAATAGAGCAGGAAGAATACAGTGAGTCAGGCGTGACTTACTGTAACTCCATTCTGCTTCAAGTGATAATCTTTCTTACTGAATATGACTTACTTGCTAAGGAAGTGAAGGAAGATTGGCCCATTGCAGATGTTAAAAGGTGGGTTTACCGTCGTATCGTGACATGTCAAAGCATGAAACGTTGCTCTCATTTTAACTGGTCTCGTTAAACACTGCATGAGCAACAGACGAAACTGTGATAAAATATCAAAACTGTTTACGAGGAGATATCAGATAAATACAATATTGATAAAACGTACTAAATAAAATAAATGGTTACAATTTGTTCCGCCCTTGACTACAGAAAGCTTCAAAAGCTTCTTGTCTCCTTTTATTGCTGCAGAAATGAAATGCTCCAGAGTTGTGTCAGTGCGAGCGAGTGGGCAACCAGATATCAGTTTTCCTTTTGTTGTCACAAATGTGGCTCTGTCTGAATTTTATGAAGTCTTAACCTTTGCTTCAACTTGGAAATTCCAGTTGATCTTTATAGATGTTTTTCAAATGATATGAATCTACCAGAGTGAAAATGATATTGTTATTGTTGATGTAAGAAGTATGTTGAGCTTGTAGTATTATTTAGAGGGGCTGTTATTTAAATAGGCCCTACACCTGCCCCATTGACACCCTCCTCTGCTAAACAATCATTTACAGGTTGTGTTTGTCTTCTCATGACAATGGTCCTGCTCACCGGGGCCTCTCAAGAGAAAGGAATGAGTATAGTTTTTCATTTTCTTTCACTTCCTTTTCATCTCTGTCCGTCTCTTTCTGTTAGTAGCAGTAACATATTTGTTGGCATGCGGGTGCAGCTCAGCCACTGGCTGCGTTAGTTAGAGTTTGGGGAAGGCTTTGTAATTGGAGCCGAGTCGTTATCTTATGCCAGAGCCGAGCAGAGAACATCTCAGGCCAGACTAGACATTAACTCATACTTTCACTCTAACTTGAGCAGGAAATGGGAGTATTTTATAATGTCATCCACTCTGTCATGAATACAATCGCTCAGTTCTCTCTGTAAACTATCACAAGGGACGGCGGTTCAGAGCTCAAGGATATTGAAGTATCTCTGTTCCTCTCTTAAAAAAAAAAAAATCTATATAGAGTGTGTATCACCCCGACACATATGTGTAATTATTTTACATGGCACAGACACAGGCAGTGGATTAGAAAGACACTGTGTGAGAGGCGAAGCTTGAACTGTGTGTCTGCTAAATTTATCATGAGGCCTTTGGGAGCGTTGAAATGAGAACAGTGGCCTATTACTGCTAAGAAGGTGTTTTATTGAGAATACGCCGACATGCCACCCCAGGGAGAGTGCCGGGGGAGCAGAGTGTGGCCATAGCCTAAACCACTTTGTGCTTGAGTGTGTGTGCATGTGTGTAGCTGGAAGTGTATGCCTGCAAGTCACTGTCTTTTCTTCTTTCTTTTTTTTTTTCTTTTTTTTTTGCGAGCCGTCTTGAGCATGTCAGATAGAAAATAAAAGCCCTTTTTCTTCTACTTAATTATTCACTATGATATGTATTGGAATTGTCATTTTTGACACTTGAGGTGTCCCAGTCAATAATTTATATAGGTCAGAGCAGCTTAGCAGAGCTCATTGTTAGTTATTAGCAGATGAGAGCAGTGGCTTGTTATGCAGGCGCTCTGTTTATTTTACCAGTGTGTTTGAGGACTGGAACAGATCCCATGAACATTCCTTCATCCTTGGCCAAGGTTTTATAGCTGTTGATATGAGCTGTGTTTTAGAGCTCTGTTACTCTATTCTGTGTTTATTGTCATGATAATTAACAAAGTGAGGTGTTAATCTTGCATTTTTTTTCTAATTCTTTGATAAGTAGCACAGCTCAGGCAACCTAATTTTATTGTTATGACTTAAAGTTTGATTGCATTTTCCAAATTGTATGTATGCTGCATAACAAGTTAGAGTTAAGTACAAATAAATACCCCTCGCTCTGAGAGCTGTTAATCTGGGCTATAAGAATATAAAAATACATTTATATATTAGCTTCCCATTCTGCCCTATGTGGCACCTGATGAGTTCAGTAAGATCTCCAGCAGGTGGCAGGGTCCTGTTTTCTTCTCGCCTTTCCCCTCCCTGAGTACACATGGGTGTTGAAGAGTGTGATGATATCATGACAGCTAATTGCTCTCATTGGGATAGAGCTGGATGGATTGCCTTGTAGCTGGTGTAATGTTAGCTGTTAATATAAGTGGGTTCAGCTTCTGTGAAGCCAAATTATAGGATAAGTGTTTAAAACTGAGGGGAAAAAGGAAGAAAAACGCTGTCCTGGTTGATTTTATGGCTCACCACACTGAAACTTACTTTCAGCATTTTGCAACAAGTTCCATGCTTTAGTGTGAGTACAAACTGTATACAAATTAGCATCTCTGGGAAAACATGGGAAAACAATTTGTTCTCATAAATGCATTATTTTATTCTTCAGATAAATGTTATTGTCTCTTGTGATATTTTGAAGGAAGAAAAAGTCCAAATAACTAAAAAGCAGCGACTTGTTTGTGCGTTTTTAGTGGGTGTGTAAAGTGAGTGTTGTCTTTGTTGTGGCAGTGTAAACAACACCATTTAACAGAACAATAAAGGGCCTGATAGAGGGGCCGGTTTTCTTTCTTTCCACTGGATAGCTTTGCTTACTTATCTGTTGTTTAATTAAAGACTCTCTTTTCTTTAAGCTTCCATTGTTTCAATTGCACGGCCAGAGTCCCGGCATGGGTCAAGGGGTTAACAGCCATCAACTGCGCTTTTTTTTTTTCCTTCTTTTTTTTTTCCTTCTTTTTTTTTTTTTTTTTTTTTTTTTAAAGGGGCCCCCACACAAAGGCACAGTTTCACCTGCAACCCAGCCTGCGGCTCCCTATTGTGTGGCCCCATTTGAATTGATTATGTTTAGAGGGCCGGTTGTGATTGGTGGAGAAGGGCGTGGTTGATTGGATAGTTTTGTATCTTGTCAGCCAGGGAGCAACCTTGCGCGTGCAATCTGTCTGTATCCTGAGGAAGGCTGGAGACTCCACAGCACGGCAGCGCTCATTCTCAGCCTCCTCGCTCTCCAGCCTGTGTGTCTCTACCCTTCTCGCTCGCTCACTCAGTCACTCTCTCACTCTCTCTCTTTCCCTCGCTGCTCTACTCTCCGCTCTGCTTCACTCCACACCGCGTGGCCCGGCACTCTGTTTACCCTGCCAGCTAAATGGAGTTTGTCAGGTTTGTCAATATGATTGATTTCTGTGATTTTGCCAGCTTTCTTGTGTTAAAAAAAAAAGAAGAAATACTTGACAATTTAATTTGACCAGGAAAAGGGAGAAAAGGAGGTTTATTGTCTACCACTGATGCTCTGTCAGTGTAACTGGTTATTTTGGTCTTGCAGTTTATATGAGAAGAACAGTTATCTACAGTTTACTGTCATTGAGACTAACAGTTTGCAGGCTCGCTCTGAGAAGATAAAGGCATCATGGCTGCTATCGTATACATAGATTGCATTGTTTTAGATAATGCACATTGACTGCATCTGGATGCATTGATTTTCTAAACAAGGTGATAATTATTGTGTTGTTGATCATTGTCGGAAATTTAGCTCTCTATTTCCTGTTTATGTGTTTTTTAAACTTCAGCTATGCTTATAAATATAATACATTTCAGACTGACATTTTACAGTGTTTGATTAGTTTTGTTTACTTCAGTGCCAGCGAGCTAACCTGTTTAGCAGGATCTTAAGGAAAAAAAAAAAAAAAGTTTTGTTTTGAGCTCTTGTTGAAAATGTTCTCAGGGTAAAGCATTCAATTACTTTGAAAAAACATTTTTGTCATTAATTGGATTTAACTGATTGACTGATTATGATATTATATACTTTCTGAGTTAATGAGAGCTCATCAGATTTTTCTTGCTCTCAGGCTACGGTCTGGACTAATTCTCACTCTCTTCGTGGTGTCACAGAGAATTAAGGCAGAGCTTGGCACAGCTCTATATTTGACACCATCACCACAAACCAAGCTGTCACTTGAAATGCCATCGCTCATATCGTTCTGTAAAGTTAGTGTGTGAATATTGTTAATGGCCCACAGTGCATATGTGTGTGTAATTCTTAAAGTAGAGGGATAACAGCATACTTTTAGGTGGGAAGTCGTTGTCATTTTGCTCTGTTTGTCAAGTCGGAATCCTTTTTGACAGCTTTGGAGTTTTACAGTCTCTGACTTTCTGTTATTTTCTGAGCATTAAGAATTTTCTTTTCAATGATTTACAGAATGCAAATAGTGGAAGGACACACATTATACTCCCCCCCCCTAAAACTTCTTCTTTTTTCTTTTTTCTCTTTTTTTTCTGCAATGTCTTAGCTCATTCATTAGTGATTAAAGAGGAAAAAAAAAAGAGTGCGAGATGCAGGAAACTATCAGATGGTTGGAGGAGGAGCGCGAACCCAAACAGGCAGTTTTCACCATAATGCTGTGCAGCTGTGCAGCCGACACTCGCAGTTTGGGAGAGCTGGAGTGCGAGCTGATTGGGTTGACAGTTTGTAATCAAAGTTGATTTATTGTTCATTAGTAGTGCATTAGCCCTTTCAGGCAGGAGCGTTATTTGTGCAGTGGCCTGTCAAGGCAAGGGGCTGCAAACACCTGTCATTTCTAAACCATGACATAGGCAACCAGATATTAGCTGTATTCCCGGAGAGGGGGGCACAGGGGTAGTCTGCAGAGTCCCAGGGCTCACTGGGATATCCTTTACTGGGATGGTCTTTGCTTTGTACTGGATCAGGCAGGCAAGACAGAGATAGACAGGGAAATAGTTGAGAAGTGATATAGTGAGCCACCAGCTGCTCTCTGCTGTTATTCTCTGCTATTTCCAACTAAAACAAGTTTTTACTTGAAAACGGCTTGCATTCTTTTTTTTAAGGGTCGTTCCTGCTTGAAGTATGTGTGTCTCTGTTTCAAATCGGAAGATTAACTCCACACTTGAGAAGCCATTCATCTAAAGGTTGAGATGTTGGGATAATGATGAGATTACATGGTGTAGAGTGTTTTATGGCAGGAGATCTTTTTCATCACTCATCTCAGTCACAACCTATATATTTTCAAAGCGGTAAGCGACATGAGGGTTTTGACATGTTACACAGAGGAAGTGGATGTGTGTGGACTTACACTACTTTGGGATGTCCACACTTTTAGTTGAACCGATAAACCTGCCGCTCACACTCGTGCCTTTCCTGTATATTTAAATCAGTTGGCTTTATATGAATCGCATAACATAACAACATTAAGAATGTCAAGAAGCAACATAATTTGTGTCCCTCTTGTCTGCCGTCATGGAAACAAGGATTAGCTTTGCGTTGCTGGTGTGCTGAGAATAGAAACAATCTGTACAAGGATTTGTCAGCCATTGTCTTTTGACTACAATTTCATTTGAAAGGGATTTTAAAGGCTGTGATCTTAATTAAATCTCAACTGACTCAAATAACGCCTCTGAAAACGTGCAGTGTTGCGTAACTGCGTGGAGCTGGTGAACTATGGATCACGGGCACATGGTTGTCACTGACAGCAGATCTGAGATGGGTCTGGGAAAGGTGAGGACAGGGAGCAGTGGTGTGTGCCGCAGTCGTCACACAGAATTTGTAAGCCCGTTTTCAGGATGCAAATGTCGTGTGAAATTTGCAGTTGGAAGTGTGGTTTCAAAGGTCAAAAAGAGTGAGGGGACACCGAGACACACAAAAATGCACAAAGTACCCTTTCTTTTTTTTTTTAAATTATAGCCAGTACATTTTTTTTTTCCTTTGTGCAGTAAATCTTTTACAGCAACACATCGTAACATTTTCTTTACTAAAACAGGTTTAGTGGAAGTGGTGTGTGTTTGAGGGAAGGTGGTCCTGTGGTCACCTGCAGCAGGGGCTGCTTCCACTGTGGGAACCAGCGTCCAGGTCACAGCTCAGCTGTTACTGTCGGGGTGAGAGCGGTTTGTTTGTTTAGCCCTAACACTGGCTTCAGCTCCAGCGAAAACCTGTTTGTTTGTGATCGACTAGTTAATTAAAACACAATTTTAGCTTTTGTTTTTACAGTTGCTGCAAATCATTTGCATTACTGGACCTTACACTCCTACAGCCTGACAGTATATAGTGTGGTTAATTGAGGTAAAACGTCCGTGATTACCCTGTTTATTTTAGCTGTAAATATTTTCAAAACTGCTTGATTGTGGATGACGAGAACGGAATTATTTTGAGATGAAGAAAAGGATGAAGGGTTTAGTAGTTAGAATTTTATTTAAATTGTCCTCATTGTGTTGGTGTGTAAACATATAGTTACAAACAGATGCAATTAATCAAGAAAAAGTTATTAATATTATTGCAGTTGTTAGATGAAAAGGCTTAGTGTGATTAGAATGTTGTTTATATTCTATTTTTTTTCTGTTATTAGTAGAAATATTGCGCTCGCCACTTGAGAGATTTCAGTCAACCTGAATGAGTTTTATTGAATTAGTCTTTCCAGTGTCGTCGGCAGCTAATTATATTCACGCATAACTCAAATACATTAGCGTAGTACCATGAAATCCTCACTTTTGCAACATTTTCATGTTGGAGATCATCGTCGGGATGGGAAGTGGTTTTCCTTGAGCCACAGCAGGCCAAGGTAAAATAACAGCATCAAACAGACTAGCCTGGGATTTCTCTAGGGCTTGTTATTTCTTTTTACTTATCTATTCCATTTGATGCCCCCACAAAACAAGATGACCCCAGGGAGCACAAATGAAAATTTGATAATTCTTTCCTTTTTTTTCCCAAAATTATTTATTTTCTTTTTTTCTTTTCTTTTCCCAGCCCTTTTTTCCTTTCAGTGCAGCTGCTTTTTGAGGTCAGTGGATGTTGTGCTGGTCTCACTGACATTCACCCTCTGGTCCCTTATTCCCGCTCCTCTGAGCTGCCTCGCTGTGAGGACGGTGGCTGTTGCAGAACCTTGTTCATCCGTGTCCTTTTACGCCGGGGTTTGACCTTTGACTTGTGATAGGATGGAGTACGCATCTTCATTAAGTCTGTTTTCAGAACTACAGTAATGTGTGTCATTAGATAGATTTTTCTTTTTTTTTATATTCTAAAAATAATACAAGTTGGCTGGCTGTGGATATCGCTTAATTTTTTTTTGTTTCTGTGTCTGTATGCATGTGGAGAACCAATGAATATTTTGTGCTTTTTTTTTATTATTGTCTATCAAATAAACTGAAACAGTTTTAAACAATTCATATTACACATGCATAATATCTACATTATACTGATACTGAGTGTGAGCGTGTGTATATATATGTATATATATATATATATATATATATATATATACATACACACACACACACACACACACACATA
>JBAMYA010000020.1:2841052-2852912 GCA_037176975.1 Arrhamphus sclerolepis
CGAGAATTCATCCCTCTTTCAACCTCCTGCATCCCTCCTTTCCACCCTCCTTTACACACACACACACACACACACACATATATATATATTATATATTATATATATTTTTTGGACTGAATTTGGAAAATATGATTTAGCTTTGCAGAGTATGAGCTGCGCAGGTGCTTGTATGTACCAGTGGCACCTCACGTGTGTGTGTGTGTGTGTGTGTGTGTGTGTGTGTGTGTGTGTGTGGCCAGCAGGCCCGTGCTGGTACAGTATTTTGCCTGCAGTCACTCTGCAGCTGTGTGAGAATGTTCCAGGTTTGAATGTTTATGTATGCAAGGCACCTGGAGAGCACCACACCTTCATGAAATTCATAAACGTCAGCTATTTCGGGCATCCTCAGAATGTCCTCTTTTTCACACCCTCATGTTGGTGGAGTAGATTAGAGCTGGGCTTCGTGGATCCCTTCAGTTATTAGCCCGTTACGAGTCCCCTTTTAGACTATGAATGGTGATATATTTTTGTGGATCATCAGGAGCCATGATGTTATCTAAGAGATAAGGGAGTGCACCATATGGGAGTGTTTCTAAATGGCGACTGGCGTCCTGTGTTTGCGTTAAATGAGCATAATATAGTGGCCGAGGCCATAATTTTTAACTAAAGTGCTCCTCCCGCCTTTCCACTCAATAGGACCCAGTCTTAGGCAGATTTTCACTCTCTCAGCACAGGATTAAATGATAGTAGTTACACTGATCAATAGGTTAAGAAGCACACAATCCCTCTTGCTGCTAATGACCTCAGTAGTAATGGGTAATAAAATGGTGTCTGTAATAGTCTCTTGCTGGAGCTGTGCACAGAGGAAGCTGTTTTAGCTGTAGTTAGTGTGAGCCAGATGCTTCTGACAAGGCAAAGCATGAAAGTGTGATGGGTTATACACCTCAGGAGTAAAGAATTAAGACTCTTACATTGAAGGAAATTCAATTTGCAATGAAATTGACAGCTATAAAGACATGGTTAAGAATGGAAAACCTTAGTGTTGAAGTAAAATGTTCTCTTCTGTTTCTCTTTCTGTTTCATATGTATTATGTATGATCTGAGGGAATAATGAAACATTTGAAAATCAGACAAAATCAACAGTTTTGCTCTCCTATAGTAAAAAGAAAAAAGAGCACGACAAATGCAGTGGAATCAAACACAGTAGAGGTACGGCTTAAAAAAGCAGGTACTATTTATCTCGTGTGCGTTGGGGCTTCATGTGATGTTTAGATTTACCCCATATTTCACATCATGTGTGGGACTTGCATGTCAGCAAGACGAGGCTGCTTAGTTGACCTTCAAAATTAGTGACGCTCAAAAAAAAGAGGGGGGACTTCAGTGGATAATGACTGTGAAATTAGGAAATTGGAGACCAGGGCAATGCAAATGACAGGACAAGTCATGTGCAAAAGTCAAGATGAACTGCATATTAAAACATAATACAAGGGGGAATTAATATTGCATTTTGCCCCTTGTGCCTCTATGCCTGGTGCTGGAAATGAAAAATATAACATGTGTGTTGGTCCTGGGTGGGGCTGAGCCTCCTTCAGTCTCTTGGGGCTGAAAGCACACAGCCCAATGTAGTCTGGCACAGCTCAATAAAGTTAACGGAGAGCATCAAAGCTGGACTGTCCTTTTTGACATCTCTGCCCTTTTTCTCCCTTTTCAGTACAAACTGTTCATTATGGCAGCGCTTTGTTTTTGTTTCGTGCACCAAAGAGGAGAATGAGTAAGGTTATAGGCAGGATGGGTGTGCATCAAAAGTGTAAATCCCAGTTTCTGGATAAGATATTAAACAGCTAAATTACATGCAGAAAAGCATGAAAAATTCAGAGGGCTGTCATCAGCTCTGAGGTGGTACCTCTGTGTCCAGCTATGTCTGCTCTATCAGCTCCCAAATAGTCTGAGAGTTATACAGTACAATTAAATTCTCACTTATGCTAATACATTTATATACAAACAGCCATTGAGAAAACATGTTAACACGTGCAAACGTGCAGCAGTACAGAGCACACATAAGTTGCTGTTTGTCATCTAAATGTCAAGACAAGAAGCCCTTAATGGTATTTCACGTCGTACCAGTGAGTGGCAGCATCCAGACACACTCTGAATCCCTGATGTCGCTGGAGCAATTAAAGCACCCAGACAACTGTGGGGGCTCGTTCAATGTCACAACAAATCACTTGTTTTGGTCATGCTCTCACACCTTTCTTCTGGGAGTTAGTTAGAGGCCTGCTTGTTCTTCGCTATAGCTCCTCCTCCAGGCATTCTGCACCTTCAAAATAACAGATCGTTTTTGACAGCGTCTCTAAAGAGATCTGCTTACATGACATGACGTGTATGTGGGATTTTGGAGGCTTTTTTTTTTTTTTTAGCATGTCCAGGTATGACATATTTGCTGTTTTCTATAAACAGCAAACTTGAAGATGCTTCATGTCAGACTGTATGGAGGAAGGTCTAGGAATGGAACTGGGGGTGGATATACCGGTCACATACTGGTCATAATTATGTCCTTTACCCATGTCAGTCTGCTGTATGTTCCTACTTGTACGTTTCTGTGTTTGCAGGAGGGCTTGTGGAGATGGTAGATGGCACCCGAATACCTAGAAATTGTCCTTTAGAATGCATTGTGTTAGATTCAGTTAAAACTCGTAACAAAAACCGAGGATAATTGTGCGTACAGGTGGGTTTCATGTGGTTGTAACGTGCAGTTTTCTGCTTGTTGCGCAGGCTCCAGTGTCAGTGGCTATGATGACACCTCAAGTGATAACTCCACAGCAAATGCAGCAGATTCTTCAGCAGCAGGTCCTGAGCCCTCAGCAGCTCCAGGTTCTTCTCCAGCAGCAGCAGGCCCTCATGTTACAGCAGGTAATGTTCATGTCACAAGTGCTGAAAGTTTTATAGACAATTCTATCATTTTGCAACCGAAAATCTTCTTATGAATGGGCCACGTTTCGTAAACATAATTCACTTTGAACTGCCATTCTTTTCCAAGCATCAAAGACAACATTCCTCAATATGTTGAAAATCCACCCCACACCTAAAAAAAAAATAAAAATAAATAAATAGAACACTTGCTGCTGACAACCTGTAACTGACAGACTTTGTCTTGTGTGTCATCTTCCTGTCTCTTCTGTAGCAGCAACTTCAAGAGTTTTACAAAAAACAGCAGGAACAGCTCCACCTTCAGCTCCTACAGCAGCAGCAGCAACATGCAGGCAGCAAGCAGAGTAAAGAGGTAGGCTGACATCATTCCAACTGCCTGCCATTTCTAAATGTTGGCCAGACAGAGCATGGAAGGCATGTGCGCTCGCTCCCTGAACTCCATCTGCTTTCAGACTGTGGTTAAATCGGGGGGGTGGGGGGAATCAAGTGCACTCATGCTTCTGATTAGCATGTCAGATTTGCTGGATAAATGGTAACAACTGAATGATACCATACTAAGAATACAGTGTCTGTTTTTCTGGACCCATCTCCACATTATATGTATAACATTTTACAACGCTTGTGACTCAGTCCTTTGTTTTAGATTTTATTTTTTTTAAGTACACAAGTGTCCTGTGCAACAAAGAGATGACCGTTCCTGTGAGCCCTGTGTAGGGCATAATGAAAGGCGTAAAAAGGAAAAGCAGAAGCACGGAGAATATAAATCTGCTAGGCTTTTCTCGGTAATTAACATGGAAATGGCAGAGGAAGAGAAGGCATGTAATTGTGTGATATCAGTGCAGAGAGCGCTCCCAGCTTTGTTGCCTATGCTGAGTTTTTCTTCTAACCATTTTTCATTCTTGCTTTTTCTCCTGCGCTCCCCGTAGCACAGCAGGGCTTGCTCATAGGCAGCAGCTTAATGCGTGTTAATGACAGGCGGATACAAGCATCGCTGTGGACAAAGCAAATTATTATTGTGCGGTCAGAAGAAGTTCAAAGACAGTCTGGGAATTTTCACTCTTGTCCCTATTGAGTTCCTTGTTTGGAGCGTAAAGGAGGCACAGAAAATTAAACCCAGAGTTACAAGCAGGCACACTGTCTTTCACGCGTGTTCACGCTCACACACGTCCATATGCTGTCGAAAAGTCCCAACTTCAAAGTTGCAGCTCCCTAATTAATGAACTGCGGGCTTCAGTTTGGACAAGTTGTGGTGTGATGCTCCCATAAATCAACCTGACAGCAGAGCTTCTCGGCCTCAGATAGGGCCTGTCACCAAGTCGCATCTGATGTAAACACTAGAGGACCAAGAGAGAGAGGGGGGGGTGTGAGGGGGGGGGGGGTAGGAGACAAGGAGGAGCAATTGATCAGCTGAATGAAGCATGAGAATAAAAGAAAATCTACTTTTGAAGCATATTATGTATGATCACAGGAAATGGATGCAGCCTCAAGAGGCTCTCCCCCTTTGCCAGTGTTTTCTTTCTTTTCCCATTGCTCTCTCTGTCTCTCTATCGCTCTCTCTCTCTCTATCGCTCTTTCACTCGCATTTCTAGCAGCCATCAAAAGACAGAATAAGAATTATGCACTGACTCCCCTGTGACTGCCAGACAATAACCCCATGTTGTTGCTTTGTGCCTCTTTTATTTTAAAGACATCAAAATTTAGTTTTTCAAAGATCTTTAACTTTATATTTGAAGCTTGACAATAAAGGCCTTCCACTGCCGCTCTTTATAATTTGTCAGGGACTGTATTTTTCTCTCCCTCGTGCCACTTCTTGTTAACCTCTTATTTGGTCTATTGGCTCTGGGGTTTGTAATGTGTCTGCATGCTGGGAGCGCACAGGAGCTGCTGTCAGCTGACGGGACCAGAAGGGAGCTAAAAAATGAAGAGGAGAGGGGTTAAATTCATTTCACTGCTCAATTTTCTTTCTTCTCATTCTTTTTTTTTTTTTTTTGAACCAGCTACCCTGTATTCAGCGTACTGATGAGGGACATTTCTCCTTGTGAGAGTCAGGGAGGAGCTCATGAACAGAAAACTATGAGAAACCTCTCTCACACTGACGGAAGGAGGAAAAGAACATTTCACAAACAAGAGAAATCAGAGAAGAACGCAGGCCACCTACGTCCTGGCTTTCACTGAAACGTCCAGCTTCTCTCACTGTCTCACTTCTCCTCCTCTTGTTTCGGGTGTGATCACACATGAGCCTGAGAATGAATGCAGTCACTCTTCAATTATGACCCTCAGCTACCAGTGTCAAAGAGCGTTCATCTCTTGATTGATCCAACGAGATGGGCTTGCTGCAAAAGAATGACGCTGCCGGGAGCTTCTCATTTAGGCAGCCACTGTAAGCTGGGTTGGGAGGTAGAGGAAGGGAGAGGAAGGCTGTTAGACCCTTTTGACAAACAGGAGTGGGTGGAGGGAACCCGTTTTATCTGGCTGTTTCAGTGGTTTCAGAGTCGCCACAGAGTGACCCGACTGCCATATAGCACGGAGACCTTTTTTGTATGCAGTCAATTGTGAGAAGTAAACAAAGTGGTGTATCCTGTGTTTGATAAAAGGGTGCGGTGCACAGCTTGGCAGCCCCACTGCTGCTTTTAGTGCCCCCTTTTCTCTCTCCTGCTTGACAACTGGCCTTGTGTACTCATAAGCAGACCCCATATCCTGTTGAGTCTCAGACGTGCTTTTTTTTGTTGTTGTTGTTTTATTTGGAAGTCCAGAAGCTTTTCAACTGGGAAATCCGGCATTTTATTTAGTTGACTGTGGGCTTATTAAGAGCACGGTTTTATGGGGATTGTAAATCATTTCTTCCATCTGTGCCCTTGTTATCTAAATATAATCTCTCATTTGTTTAATTTTCCTTTATTATTCTGACATGTCTTCTTCCCTCTCCAATTTCATATCACTTTCTGATTCTGGCAAAGTTCACACGTTTCACTTTTTCCAACCATAATTTCCCGTCAACCCCAAAGTCAGACATGACACACCAGTATTTCATTAAATGTATCTTGATGAAACAGCTGTAGCACAGCAAGATCAGCAAAACAGCTTTCTCTCAGTCAGTCTGCAGTATGTGACTGAATGCAGCTTGTTGCTGTGGCTAAGAGAAGAGGGCATCCATGAGCTCAGTGCCAGGCCTGGGAGAGTTGTGAGTTGCTGGGGTGGTTATTAAGTGCTTTGATTTAGTCACACGTTGTTTGCTGAATTATGAATGGCTGTAATTAAATTCCTGTGGCTCCTATTATGAATGATTAACTATGTTGTTTCATTGTTTGTCATTTGCCTCCTAACTCCTCATTAATTAAAAGAGCGGGAGATGTGTAGCCTACCTGTCTTGAGTGGACCAGACAAACCCATTCTTAGAGCCAAAATTTATGACAGTCGCATTGATCTGTCGTGGATAAGCACACTTAAAATCCACTAACCTTGGTCTTCTATGGAACAGCATTGTGTTAGATTTTACAGCCTTAATAATAAACTCTCTGACTTTAAACGTATGGGCACTACCTGCATGCTGAATGTGTGTCTTGTGTGTGTGTCACCAGCAGCAGGTGTCAGCACAGCAGTTGGCCTTCCAGCAGCAGCTCCTGCAGGTCCAGCAGGTCCAGCAGCAACACCTGCTCAACCTTCAGAGGCAAGGTCTGCTCACCATCCAGCCAGGACAGACCGGCCTACCACTGCACTCGCTCACTCAGGGTCAGTACCTCAAATTAGCCTGGAGCACTTTAACTCAAGCATCCATCAGTGCACAATCACTCCTGAGAATCATTTCAGTTGACTGCTTGCAACCTGACTCTTTTCATTCATAGACTTGCAAAGATTTGTTTTCCAAAAAGATTTGACTTATTTCTGAGTAAAGATTCAATACTGCTCAGCTGTGGGTAGAAATTTTCCTAATGGATTTTAAAATCGAAAATATTCTAATCCATGAAATTATGATGTAACCAGAAAAGTATTTAACTGTAATATGTTGCTAATTGCAATATAATTGTGATATAATAATGAGCTTCACTTAAACAGCCAAGCTGTGCATTTTCTAAAAGTATGTAGAAACACATTTAAAAACTTAAAATCATTATTTTGCATCACGCAGCACATCTGAAAACAGTTTTCACAGAATCTCAGCTGTGGATTTCAACATTTCAGCTTGTGTAGGTGTAGGACAACACACCCAGAGTTTTGACCTGCCACTGTTACTTCCTTCCTACAATGTCTGTGTAAATTTGCTTAACAGAAGTGAACAATAGATGACTGCACATGCTTTTAGTGACTCAGGACACACCTTCTGTAATTAACAGTTCACTCATTTTCTTTAGCTCTGGACACTCGGCTGTTTATGGCATCTTTGCAGTTCCATTCTGGTACGTTGCACTTTGTTTCAAGTCATGAAAGCAATGTAACACATCTCAGTGCTCAGAAACAGAGATCCACACTTTGCATTTCAGCTAAGTGTCCTGTGTCAGCGATTGGCATCCTGGTGGCAGGCTCCTTCAGTCCAGTGTAAGACTGGATCTATTGTTTAAAACTGCCAGTGAACTTGTCATTGTGAAATAGCCTGTTGCTTGATAGGGAGTGAAAACTTGTTGTTTGGCCAAGAAGTTTATTTCTTTATTTACTTTGAGATGTTTTGTAAAGGAGTGGTCCCTTTATGACAAAGCCGCCGTCATAAGAGTTGTAGAGCATGACATTGACTATTCATTCCCGGCAAAGACAAACAGTTTTGAAATAACAAGATAAAAATGGGACGGTTGTGAGGGGGGGGGGGGGCTGCTTAGGTAATAGGCAAACACAAACAGGGTTTGTACAGTGGTGCTATTGTTTGGACTGGCTATGGAATCAGTCATTCGCCTGCAGAAGACTGCCATGGGCAGAGGCATGGGGCCCTGCTGTTGTTGTGAGTGTGCTGGGTGTCAGATGTCTGGCAAACATTCACACACCCCTTGAGTAAAGCATTACATGAGTGATAAGGCCAGGTACTGTAGTTTTTATAGATGTCAAAACAGGCTCAGAACATCCTGTTTATTCTGTATCATCATCAAATACCTCTGAAGCATCTTATCAGGGGGAGTGGGTGTCCGCAGTCTATATCCGTTTCAACAGTACTTGTTCACTTTTTGCTACAGTTGTTGCATTATTAGTTCCACATGGTTAATTATTTCACTTCTTACTCCCTTGAGCCGCAGTGTAATTTCCCCACCAAGTTAAAAGAAATAAAACAAAAAAACAAATGATCAGTTATGTCAAAAAGTGCACCATAATGCCACATATAACGTGTCAATGATGCAGTCGATGCAAGTGACAGAATTTAGTGTTCAAAGAATAATGGGAGGAAATAATTATTTTTAATTCAGAGCAATTATGTTTTCTGAAGATTTTTTTTACGCTTTAAACACTGTAGCTGTTGAACAAAAACCTAAATAGATACTTTGTCAAGGTTACTGTTTGTCAGAGGATCAGTATGAGGAACTGAGTTTTCGAACAAACAATTACTCTTTTGTTTCGGTTTGTTCCAAGTCAAACCTTGTTAGTTTGCCCTCGGAGTCCACTGATAGTTAACTCCATGTCTCCGACAGCTGTTATAACACTTAGGTTGGAGCTCCAGGCTCCCAGTTTGTCTTCTTATTCTACACATTTTCTGCTTGACTGTTTGAAGTTATTGATGACCTTTCTGTTTTCCACATCACTAAACTCTTTCATGCATCAGTGAGTCAGGCCTATGGTGCTCAGATCTTATCTGCAATATTCAGCTAGCAGTTAGCACTGCATTGGACGTGATGAGTTGATCTGCTCTGTTTGCATCCCAGTGATTATGGATTCAGACTTGGAGGCAGTAAATTGCCATGACTTTTTAACAGATGATTTTTATTTTTATTCAATTAAAACCTTAGATAACAGTCTAATTATTTGAAAAGGCCACTGTTAATGCATGCAATCATCATTCTTTTTTTTTTTTTAGCATATTTTGTGAGAAAGAAAATAAAATGATCTCAAAAGACAGAGCAAATGTTAGAAATCAGGTGTGGCTTTTGGTGCTGCAATACTTTTTTCAGCTGAGTTATAAACCAATCTTTTGCTTGGTTTCATTGTTGGCAGAGCAGTCAGAGTAATTGTTGTGCTGAAGGAATAAGTTACCTTAAGGAATAAGTTCAAATAATAAAATAAACATTGATAGCACTAATTAAAAATAAACTTGTAGATACCAGTTTTCACTAGAACACAATTGCTCCCATTATCTGGCAAATAATTTGTCCTTATTGACATAAATTCCTTTGACATTAATGTTCAAAGTCTTGGAAGAGGCCAGACGGTATCTGTTATAAATTACCACAATGTGTTTGGAGAGGATGTAACTCTCATAAATATGAATTTGATCCAGCCCCCCCCCCAATCACCCTCCCCACAAAAAGCCTGTCCTCTCGACCCGATAAGTGAGTCAGTGGTTGCTCAGGTTCACATTACTCAGGTGTTACATGTGTCTGTGTTTGCGTGTCTTTACACGTGTGTGTGTGTGTGTGTGTGAGTGTGTGTGTGCATACTGACTAACGTGGACCCTCACTCTCAGCGCTCAGAGTAGGAGAGTGAGTTCCTCTTGCTGTACAACATCATTTAAGCTGTCCAGTGGGGCCAGTGGGACGGTGACAAGACAAATTTGTCAGTAACGTGAAAGCAAAGAATGCGTGGAGCCATGAAGCCGTCGCCGTAGAGCAGCAGCACATCAGGGACAGCGGTGGCCGGTGCAGCTGACCTGTCAGTGATTGATACATTCAGCAGTGGACCACGGGTTATAGTTCCTGCTGCATTAAGACAGGACATATATCAGGCCGAAGGGGTGCATATCAGCAAGCCAGTGATTACGGCAACATAAACAGGGGTGCAGTAAAGGTCCCAGTCTGATGGAACAATAAACTAATAGCGGTGTCACTGTCCCCCCATGGCAGCAGCACTGTGCGTGAGAAGTAACAGTGCAGTTTAAAGAGCTGGGAGCACCGGGGGCCATTTTTTATTTGGGGGATGATGGCCTACAACTGATGTCATTATGAACCTTAAATCAACTTTCTGCTTGCTTGAACATGGTCACCTGGGTACACCGGGACAAGGACAGGAAAAGGTTGAAGAGCTCGGCCTGTCTCAGTGCCAGAGCTACCTGCAGAGGTAAAATTGAGTTGGGAGGCTGGTGATCAATCAAGTGTCCCAACAACATACATTTTTTAAAGTACTTGTCTTTATTTCCCAGTCGTAATGAGTGGAAGAGTTGTGTTGAAAAATGGAAAGAGGAAAGATAAACCAATCTGGCATTTAAAGGACAGACAAACTGGGCACCCCAGAAAAAGGATTTACAGATCAATGTTATTATGTGTCCCACAGTAATCAGATGGAGAAAAACTCAATGCATTTTGTCCAAACACAAAATATAATACCCAGTGAGACATTTGTGTAATGATGTTTCATTGTCATTTATGAGGAATCATGAGCCATAGCTGTTGGTGGCTTGAAGAGGTTAGGGTTAGATCTTAGCAGCGAGAGGAAAGGTGCGAACAAAGAGCAATAAAACTACAGTGTATATCCAGGGGGAGACATGTTGGTCCCACTCCGTTACCTCTCTCATCAGACTAGTCTATCTACTGCTGTTTCATCTGAGTAAACAGTGGGGTTGGGGTCACCTGGACTGCTGGGTAATTGAGCCGGTGCGGGCTGCCCTGTCAAGCACACTGGCTAAAAATACATCGCCCACTGTCACCGGGCACCAAGTGGGGGGAAAATGATTGCTCCCTCTGTCGGAGTGCAGGACACTCACATCAGCATTGACCTTCCTCTTCTAAACCCTCTAAAGGCAAAGAAAAATAAAAAATAAAAACAACTTTTGCTCCAACAGTGGATCTTTTGACAATGCAACTGGAACTCAACAAGCAGCAGATTAGCATTCTCTAACACCGATTGCAGTATTAAGCATGTTTATCCTGTCATGGATGTGCTCCTCGATTAGGGTACATCAAGGCAATGAAGAGAATAAGGGCCAATACAGGCAGACAGAATAGGACTAGACTGTAGAAATATTCAAATGCAGAAAGACACTCCTTGGAACGTGGAAAGGTTATTGATTTGTCCTGCAATCATTTCCTGCTCTTTGATATGCAAACGATCTAGTGTGAATTTACAGCAATCCTATCAGACTCATTTCACAGTTCTTAGCCTCTGCGTCTCTCTGGAGTCCTCCGCCTCATTAGGCCAATGTTCTCCATTACCAGCATAATTAAAATCTTTAGTAGCTTATCAAATTAAAAATATTTTTGCTGATCATATTGAGATCTTCACCTCATAGTTATTTTCCACAACAGGAATAAATTAAGACTAAGCATTTTGAGACAATGTATTACATTCTGGTGCTTAAAAGGAGCACTTCTGGTATCTATAGAGCTGGTGATGAGAAACAGGGAGGGGGGAGGGGGGTCCGGAGAATATAAGCGCAGCTAGATAAGCAAGTGCAAATCATCTTTAATTTTCCAGTGTTCATTTTGAGAATGGATTTAATTAATTGTAATGCTAAACGAATGGTCTTGCCCATTTGCTCTGTGGTTAAACTCACCACATATCCGAGGGCTTCTTTCACCATACTTAGAACATGCTGCTAACTTAGCACTGATCTGAATTCCCAGTACAGAGGAACATGGTACGTATTCTGCTACTGGGTATGTCAGTGCTATTCAAGTCAAGTTTGTGTATGTTTATAGTAATAGTGACAATAATAATTATAATCTTTATTTATAGAGCACTTTTCAAAACAAATGTTACAAAGTCCTTGACAAATCAATAAAACAACAGATCAAGCAAATAATCAATAACAAAGGTAAGACGTTGTAATTGACTATGAGTGTGAAATAGTAGTTCATTTACCTTGGGTGGCTGAAATGGCTAATACTTT